>RAHM01000076.1:1648459-1827042 GCA_003713295.1 Parotia lawesii
TTTCTTTCTTTCTTTCTTTCTTTCTTTCTTTCTTTTTCTTTTTCTTTTTCTTTCCCTTCCTTCCTTCCTTCCTTCCTTCCTTCCTTCCTTCCTTCCTTCCTTCCTTCCTTCCTTCCTTCCTTCCTTCCTTCCTTCCTTTCCTTTCTTCCTTTCTTTCTTCCTGAAGGATTGCCCAGTGTAGGGACTACTGGTAAGGGGACGTTCCTTTTCAGGATGAGTCACTATTTAGAAAATTTTCTATTTGATGTTACTGCATTTAAATTTTTATACCAATAAAAACGTCTCCACATCTTTCAGGTTTGACATCTTAGTAGCAGTCAGTTCCAAACAGAATACCCTAATGTACACAAAAATATGCAGCATTGCACTGTCATGACATGAGTCAGCAGCTAGTAGTATGCTAATATAATATCATCATTGATTTTCTAAGCTATTCCAGTACAATACATTTATAATACACGCAACTATTGTCAGCACATGCCAAATCGGCAACATTGCACCAATTTGATCAAGAAAAATGGGCAAAATTTAAAAATTAATAGAATATGCAACAGCAATATACTTAGGCTTTTTAGAATTCAATTAAATGATCTTGCAGCATCTTTCTGTGACTATACCACAGATCTCAGTCTCCTACTTCTTAATAGCTTTTCTTTTCTTATAAGAATTGATTAGCTTATACATGCATGCATATATCACTGCAATTAAAAGACAAATAATTTCCACATTCTGGAATTAGTTCGTTCAATGAAGTTGACTTGAACTTAAAACCATTGGCAGAGATCTTTCGTGGTAGTCACCTAGGATTTCCCTGAAATATTGTTCTTTACTGCTGTGGTGGGTTGACCTTAGCTGGCTGCCAGCTGCCCACCAAGCCACTGTATTACTTGTCCTCCTGAATAGGAAGGAGGGAGAAAATAGAATAAAAAGCTTCTTAGTTGAGGTAAGGACAGGATGATCACTCATCAGTTCCTGTCATGGGCAAAACAGGCTCAAGTTGCTGAATTAATTTATTGTATTGGCAATTAATTAATAAGAAACACAGAAAAATGCAAAAACACCTTCATCCCACCCCTTCTTTCTTCTCAGGCTCAACATCACTCCCAAATTCTCTGCCTCCTCCCCCCAAGCAGTCCAAGGTGATGGGGAATGGGATTTATAGCAGTTCATAACCCTTCATGTCTGCCCCTCCTTCCTCTTCAAGCTCTTCCTCTGCTCCAGGATACAGTCCCTCACAAAATTCTCCAACCTGGATGCTTCCCGGGGGCCTCAGTTCTTCAGCTAGTGGTCCAGTGTGGTTCCATTCTGTGGAATGCATTTCTTCTGGAAAAGACTTTCCATGTGGGTCCCTCACATTTCCTCACAGGAGTGTGCCCCAGGGCTGTCCCCACAGTGTTGCTTCCTGCAGGGCACATCCACCTGCTCTGGCATGGGGTCATCCACAGGCTGCAGCATGGATATCTGCTCCACAGCATGGTCTTCTCCACAGACTGCAGGGGAATCTTTGCCTGGAGCACCTCCTCTCCCTCCTTCTTCAGTGACCTTGGTATCTGCAGAGTTCTTTCTATGAAATATTAGAAATCAGTCAYGTACAAGGTGATTCTAGATGCTGTCTTCCTACTTACCACCAGTACTGTCTATTATTTCTTATCCAACAATTTCCCAGCTTGACAGATGTTCAGAATTTCTTCAAATGATCACACAATTCAGTTATTTTTCATCTCTGTGAAAAATAAAGTAAGAAATAAAATAAACAAAAACTCAAACAAAAAACCACAATCCCCATTTCTGGATATTTTAATCATGTCTTCTAGTATTGTGTATGATGAAATATACCATCTCCACATTATTTCTAATTTCATAAATCTCAGGACTAAAGATTTCCAGGGTACTTTTCTTTTTCAGCAGAAGCTGGTTTTCACCTGTATTTTCCTGACTATGCTTTTATTTGGTCTATTTTCTCATTTTGGAAGTGGGATCAAAAAAACAAGACACAGGATTAATGAAATGGTCAATGCCAGAGTTGATCCATTTATTTAGCTCTTACTACTATATCACAATTCAAAATAATAACAACATTACTAATATTGACTCAGAGCTAATTGTTATATAGGTAGACTTATTCTTAATTTTCCCATGTGCACTGAGATACTTCCCAGAGCAGAAGGATCCTGTGGTTTGATACTTGTTTCTAAGAGTATCTTTTTGCCTAGTGACTCTTTTATGCAAAACACATTTAAATAAGAATACAGAGAGCTGCCTTGCATCTAAAGAAGGGAGGCTTCAAGATAAATATCCTTTTAAACTGCTAAGTTCAGGTGTCTGGACAATATACTGGCTATTGTTAATAACTCCCTGATGTAATTAATCCTCTCCACAGTCTGTATATAAAGGTCAAACAATCCAGGAGATACAACTCCAATTTTTTTCAGCTAAAGATAATAGGAATTATAACACCTACATCTAGCTGTGTTTTCTTCCCCAAAGCCACACAGGAATGAGCAGAACAACTCAGATGCAGAATATCTTGGGGAACTAAACATGAGGTTATGTGGGAACATGTAAAAAGCAGTGCAAAATGCATCTCCGGTCAGGTAACACGGAACTGTTCTGCCTGGCACTTTTGAACATTTGCCGATTTAGCAATTTATGAAGTTAAAGCCTACAGTGGAATTCATTAATTTCTGTAATGTAAATTATTTCCTCAGAAGTGTATTTCCCATAAGTGAGATGGTTTTGCTGTGGCCATGAATAAATCAAAAACGAAGTAATCTTTATAGGCAGTGCTAAAAAAAAACCTGACTCGGGGGAAATCTGAACGTAAATAACACAGAAAAGTTTACAGAAAAAGCACCACACAAGCTCATTAAAAATACATTTATATTATGGGGAAAAAAGACTAAGTGAAAAAAAAATCTGCCTAAGCTTAGCATTGCAGATCTGACATTCACTGTATTGATCAAAACCCTGTTTTGTCAGGGAAATGTTTGATAATATAATTTTGACATAAACTCAGCAACCAAGAGGACAAAGAGAAATCTTTAAGGTCTAACATGCAGTTTTGAGGCTTTAATCAAGAAAAGAATGATGACCAACATTTTCTTGAGTGAGTAATGATTTAAAGTATATTTTTCCCTGTGGACCTATCAAGAGATGCCTTGAAGGGAACCACTAGAGGAAGGAAAATGGTCAGCATTTTCTGAAAGCTCTCTTTTCAGGGTGCTACAAAAGAGGCACTGCAAATCAAGGCACCTCAGCTTGCTTTTCAAAATCTATCTGTTAATTCTGTACCTATAGGTATCTTTATTTGTACATTTGTATAGGAGACAAATAGATTTTGTTGCTACTCCTTAGCCTTAAATCAACTTTCAATGAGCAAGTTTCTGTGAAATTATTAGTTTTTTTTAAAAAGCAGACAAAAATCTTTTATCTTCCTTAGAGATACTTAACTATGCCATTCCTGTTAGTTACATGCCAAGAAGCTCTGGATCTCTGATGGCTCTCAAAAACTGCTTCTTTGGGCTTCTGTGGTCACTCCACACATGCCACATGCCACAGGTCAAAGACTTTAGGTATCATGTTTGTGCTCAGGAGAYTTGATTGGACACAGAGCAGTAGACATCTTACATAGCATTTCATTATTTGTAGCTCTCACACAAACTGTGGTCTTATTTCTTCTTTTAGTCAAAAAGGGCAATAACTAGGATTAAGCATTTTGGAGCAGAGTTTATCTGACGATGACCATCAATATCTTCCTTCATTAGCCAAAGACATACTTACATATATTTTTCTTCATCTGTACTCAGACAAGTTTTTTCAGGTAAATAGTGTATTCTTACAGTTTGTACAATGGTGGGACCTCACTATCTGATGCTATAGGTTTTTATCTGCACCTGTAGAAATAAAAGAGAAATATAATGGCATATGGAGCAAGACTGACAGTACTCTCTTATTAAGACAGCCTAGCACTTCTCTTTACAAGAACCTGTTTCTAATAGGTTATAACTACCTTACATTTGTCAAATTTGTAGTATTTATTATGGCTTGATTTCTTCTGCATGTAGGTRTATTTTATGGATGTGCAGAATCCTTTGGGACTTGCTCAAGTATCTGACAATACCAACCAATGACTGAATTCTGTATCACTTGTGTCACCACACAATGGCTAAGCTCAGGAACACTTCTCTTATAATGGCTTCCCATTAGTCCTTTCCCCTGCCTTTTCACAGTCTAGGTGCGCGATTCTCTCTTAATGAACTGTAATATTTCAAGAGTGCCTTGTCCATTCCTGTGCACTGAATAAAGGAGGAATCTTTAGGAGAAAAATATCATTGTTGTACAAGAATGAATAGAGAAAAGAAGGCAAAATTAATTGGCCAAGCAACCTTATTGAATATCCTAACTTCTAAGAGCTTGATGTGTCAATCTCAGTACTATTTTTGCAGACATTATATGCAACCTATTTTTAACATGTCTGGTTCTGATTCAATAATACCTGAAGCCACAAACTAAAGTGAAATGGAGGTCAATCAACTGTATATATTTCATCTCAGTTAAGCCACACTATTTTCCAATAATAGAGGATGAATACTAGATGTGATTTTGTTTTCACATCATATTTGTCTTTGTAACACTGAAAGCAAAATAATATAATTTGAGAAAGATTTTTACATTACATGTGGCTGTGAAAAAGTTACGTTTATCTATGTTTGGTGTTAATTATGAAATGGTATATGGTCACATTACCCTTAATTAGTGGTATTCTGGTGTCAAGCTTTTCAGTTATTACTTCATTTTTGCAGTAATAATGCCTATAAGTGTAGTTTCTGATAGGCATATATAAAGAAACTACAAAGGGTGTGGGAGAAAAATCAATGAAATAAATATTTACAGAGGATTAAGGTCTGTAAATTATGCATCTCCTAAAGAACGTAACTTTCCTGTCAAGCATCCTATTGATTTTCTTAGGCTCTTTAACCCTTCTTGCTCTCTGGCAAAAATATTCTCATGAGAAATAGAATATTGCTAAGTTTCAGAGATAACTGACCCCTCAGACTATAGCCTTCTTTGGCTCTCTATGGCTATCAAGGAGAACTTGGAAACATGAAAAGTAGTACCGGCAATATATGTACTATTCTGAGTACTTCAAGTGCATTCAGTCTTACTGATCCTCCAATCCAAGTACCAAACTTTTTGTATAATCTATAGTCATAAGACACATGGAACATGCTTTGAGAAGGTGAGAAAGAAATTTCTGGACAACATTTACAAATGCAAAAACCTCCCAAAGGGCCTCACCATTTTATCACAGAATAAATTTCAAATGGGAATACTTCTGGGGCACAAAGAGTTCTTATAATGTCTGTCCAAATTAGCCCACTACTACTAATATAATATAATATAATATAATATAATATAATATAATATAATGTAATATAATATACCAGCTCCCAGAGGTCGTGTCCTCAAACCTGGCCAATAGCAGACACTTACAGATGAGTAAGAATAGAGTGAATGTGCATTGTACTTTTTTAAATTCCCCTTACCTGCCTATGAACTTCTTCAACCAAATTTAATTTCCACATATTTAGTAACACTCAAAGGGTTTCTCTTTCATGAACTTGTGCAGTTTTCCCTAGCACCAATATAAATTTTTACCGGTCATTATATCCCTGGCAAGGATTGATTAAAGACTCTGGAAAAGACAGCATGGGATGATTTGTGGCCTAGAAGTCCTTATCCATATAGAGAGATAAAAGCTCTTGTACTGCTTGCACAAAGAGCCACCTATTTCTGTTTGTGTTGAACTTGGTTCACTAAGTTCATTGAGTTGTCCCTTTTGTTAGAAGAAAGACTGAACAATCAATTCATACCTATACTATTTTTGCTGGGGTCTTTCTGTCATTCATGACCTTTAGTTCTCTATCACACCCTCCTCTTCAGTTATTTCTGCTCCCAGGGGAATCTTGGATAATTTCACTGTTCTTTATATATAGGTCATCCCACATGTCTCACCATCCTCATTCAAAATCTTGTCCAGGTAGATTCCACAGAACTGGCTACATAATGTAACCTGTCATGGGAAATATATTTGAGTGGCTGCTTACCCATGTCTACCTCAAGATGCACATCTTGGTACCCTTCCAGCACCTTCTCTTTAGTCATGAAGGTAGAAATGGTGATAACATGTTCTAGTTTTAGTATGCTAGCAATAAATCAACCCTCAATGTATTCTAACATTGTATAAAGCAACTCCAGAAAAATATTGTGACAAACTTTGGAGAAAGGACTTCCTCTACTCAGTACTGTCTCCTTTCCCTTTGGATTCCCACTGATAGCCTATAGCCCCGCTTCCTGAATGCCATGTTAGCCTGAAAAACATTTGGAAAATCAGCTAAAACACTTAGAACAGAGCCTTGGACTGCATAAATCTGGAAGCTGCGTTTGATCATTTTCAATTACTGTGAAATTTCCTTGTTGGACCTGGTGTCAAGCAGGACACATCTGGGTAAATTCACAGTCCCTAGGTGAGAGGTCTCAGCTCTTTACAGTCAATTGATACAGCTGCATGTTTCCAAAGGAGGGGTCACAGCATCTAGTCCAGGAGAGATTATATCTACAAGGTCTGCACACGCAGTTTTGCAAGGTGCCACAATCCATGAATGGGCAGCCTGTGCTTCCATTCATGCCTTCTTTTCTGCCAGTGAGACTACAGAAGTGAATCAATAAATCCCTGTGATCAGTGATGTCTAAGCATATCTTTGGTTAAATTTTTAAGTTTGACTTCCTTAACCAGTGTTTTGAGCTTCCAGGAAGCCAGACAGCCACACCAGCACGGTGCTAAGCCTGATCTAAAGCCCTGTTTAGCACTGCTATCCTATTTACTACCATTTTGTAGCTTCCACTTCAGAGAAGGTTTGGTTTAAGACAGAGTTGAGTCACACCTGCTTGCCAAASACAACATCAGCCATCCCTAAAGTTCTTTCTCAATCTAATAATATTCAAAATCAATTCACCAGCAGCTAATCTATATATCTGTAGAAAAGCTGAATGCTGATTTATATTCTTTGTACCCCAAAGTGAAGAAAAAGTGCATAACAAGCCTAAGTATTTTGTGCAAATTCATATTTGCAGTTTTACTTCTTATTCTGTACTGAAACTAGAATTGGCACTCTTCTTGTCCCCAGCTGCTATGCAATGTTCATGTGCTCTATCAGTATGAAGGTTGATATGAGTTGCTTTTTATTTCTTCTTGTAAAAGGAGCAGATATAACTTCATTGGTCACGTGAAGATCCACTGGAAAGGTAGAAATCAGTTCTTTAAATTCAGATGTATCTGTGAAATTATGAGCCCAGCAGGGGGGTAAACTGAGCACCAACATGATTGCTTACCCATGACTTCTCTATAGAAAATAAACAGCTCCTGGTCAAATTCAGAGAGTCATAGAATCATAGAATGACCTGGAAGGGACCTTAAAGATCATCAAGTTCCTATCCCACTCCCTTTCACCAGACCATTCCAGTCCCTTAAGACACTTTAACAAACCTTCAACCTTTAACTCCACACATGCTCAGGACCTCCAAAAAATGTCATCTGTTTATCTGTAGTGGGGCACTGACATTTGTGTTTCCATTTCTGATAAAATTTTGGTCATTCTCCAGGTCTGCATCCATAAAAAAGATCTTCTCTAACTGAAACAAACTGCAGCATATGRGAGAGGATGAAGTCCCCTCCTTTGTGAGAGCATCCTGTCCCTACGTCAAGGTTACAGATACCCCTTAGCCAATGAATCTGCATGTGCCTACTATTACCTTTGGCAATACATGACTAAGAAGATCTTGACTCTTGGATAGAAATTTAATGGAGCTGTGAACATGTACCAAAGAAAGAATAAAATCTTCTTTCCAGTTAGGCTCACAGCAAAAATGTATTCCTATTCAGGTTCAGTAGCTAATTAATAGCAGAATATATTAAAATACAGTAAGTTGTTGTACATGCTTTGGAATTCAATGAAACCTAATAAGCAAAATCAGGCTCTTTTATGTAAACTAATCACTTATGGTTAAGCTCTCTTTGTAACATCTTCACTGCATTTTTCCACAGACAATAAATTGCTCCTTTCAGTGTAGGCAATATGTCTCAACTCTCACGCACCATAAAACTTATTTTCTTCTCTTTCTGTCAGTTTTATTTTAAACAATTGTACTGAAGTGTGCACCACAATTCACATGCCATATATTACCTCCTATCAACAGCTGCTTCCTACTTTCCAGTTTCAGTTTCATATTTATGTATCTTGTCAGATGGGAAAACAAATACTTTGAAATCTCTTCCACACTAGGAGCAGAAGAATATTATATTGGATAACACTGTCAGTAGTACCTTGGGATTTTTGACATGATTTTTTATTGACCAACACCAGCACAGTTGTTAATGATTTTGATAACAAATAATAGATCATATTTCTGAGGCCTAAGGACACATCTTTGCACATTATTACAGTGTTTACTTTGAAGTACTGCAATTGCTGCTAAAGGCGGCCTGTTACACACTGAATTGTTTTTATTGGTTTATGATGGAATGTTCGTGTTTCTTATTAGCATTTCCCTGTTGATTACAATTCTGTATAGCTTGATATTGACCTGAACAACATCCAGAAAATTAATTAGATATACACAAAAGAACTTCCATTTAAGGACTTAGCAGACTTTAGGGATCACTAGGGAAAAAAAGTAAATAACTCCACCTCATAGTGATGCCTTAGGATTTAGCTTTTATATTTTCAGACCTTGTACTGGTTTAGTGTGTAACTCTAAATCTCCACATAACCTGTTGGCTACGGTTAGAAATAAGAAATCCTCTCTGGGCCTGGACTCAAGGACATGTTGTTGTCCCAGGCCCTGACATATGTTAACCAAGCCTCTGGAAAGGTGGAACAAACTTGAGGTAATGACATCATTATCTGAAATTGTAATTGGAGAATTAACTCTGATATGCAAATGGATCAAACTTATAAAAGTGTGAAAAACCTGCGACCCAGTGTCCRTCTTGGGTGTAGCCTCTCGGAGCTTTCTGACTGCCCAAGGTGTATCTATTGAAGGCCCTTCAATAAGTACACGCTTTTATKCTCTTAATCTTGTCTAGCCTCTGTTTTCAGGTAGCCACTCCAAGGCATCAATAGTTGTTCAGAATTATTTTTCAAAAGGCTGCAGTTCCCTGTTACATGCATGGAAAAATGACTAGGCCCTCAAACCAGGGAGCAGCCATGCTCATAGTACAGTTATGGAAGAGAAATCAAGAACTCACTTTTCTTGAACTAATGCACCTCTAATAACAAAAAACACTCTCCTTGATGCAAAGAGGCAGTACCTTAGTGGTTAATGCCTTAAGGAGGTTTCACTATTTTTGTGTGTGTTGTACATGTGCTTTCTGGCATAATCAAGATCATGAGGCAGAAAGGTAGATAGATAGTTTTATTATCATTACATCGGTTTGAGGAAGACTGCTCATTTATATAGAGTGCATTTTATCCTGTGGTCCAAAAATTAGGCATTTAATTTGCTTATTTAAAATTCCTGTTGTCACTGCATAAATGTGATCACTCCAGGAAGGCAGCTCAATGAATTACAGAATTGGAAGTGTTTAAATGGAATTGACTGTATTCAATTCATTCTTATTGCCTCCTGTACTTCCACTGGATGCCACTGAGAGGAGTATGGCTCCATCCTCTTTACTGTCTAGTATCTGGTATATGAATACCAGATATATGAATACACAGTGATAAGTTCCTCCATAAGCCTTCTTTTCTCCAGGCTGAACAGTCTCAGCTCTCATCTTCTTCTTCACCTTGAAAAAATGCTACAATCCCTTCATTTTCTTCATGGTGTTTCTCTGGAGTCATCCAATCTCTCTTGCATTGGATGCTTCAAAAAAGGACATAGCACCACAGGGATGAGCATAGGGGGAGGGTTAGGTCTCTCTGCCTGCTGTCAACGTTCTTCCTAACAAAGGCCAGGATTCTCTTGGCTTTCTTTGATGTAAATACAGTTTTCTGTCCCATGGTAAGCTCGGCGTCCACCAGAACCCCAAGGTCCTTCTCTACAAAACTGGTTTCCAGTTGTTCAGTCCCCAGCCTGTCCTGGTGCATAGGATTGGCTCTCACCAGGGGCAGAACGTGGCATTTGCCTTTGTTGAGCACCATGATGGTCCTGTCAGACCATTTCTCCAGTCTGCTGAGGTTTTTCTGGATGGCAGCACAACCACCTCATCTATCAACCACTCTTCTCAGTTTCAGATCATATGCAAACTTTTTAGTGTATGCTCCATCCTAACATCCTTGTCATTAAGKAATACGCTAAACGATATCACTTCCAGTGTTGACTGCTGGTGTACACTCGTGGCTGCTGCTCACAACCCTTCAGCCTTGGCAGTTCAGCCACCTTCTGAGCTGCTTCAGAGTCCACTTCTCTAGTCCACATTTCTTTAGATTCTTGATGAGAATGTTGCGGGACACAGGGTGAAAAGCCCTGCGAAAGTCAAGATAAGCAATACCCTCTGAGTTTGTAATCTCATCATAGAAGGCTATCAGTTTGATCAAGTATTTCCCCTTCATAAACTCAGGTTGATTTCTTCAAACAACCTTCTTGTCTTTAATATGTTTGGAACCAGTTATTAGCTCATCCTGCTTTTACTTTAATGGTGTATTTTTCTTACATGGTCCCTCGCTACTGAAAAATAACTCTGCCAGAATCAGTAGCTGGTTGCTAAAACCTGATCTAGATGTACAGGAAGATCCAGCTTTCATACAGTTTTTCATCATAACACACTTTGATTTAGTTTGGGTTTGTCTGCGAAGTGGGGGGCTGAGCAACCAGTAGTAAAGGAAAAATCTACAGCTCTAATCAGACAAGTCAGCAGTCAATTGACACCCACATTTTCAGTGTCCATCTTTTGCCTTACTTGACAGTTACTTTCTGCTTTTCATGGTTTCATAWTCTAGTAGAATAGGAGTTGAAACTATGACATTTAGTAACAAACAGTTCTATGGGGACCTAAAAGTAAAATTCTCATCTTGCTACCCAGCAGAAAACTTGCTTGAAAAACATCTGGCCATTCTTTTCCTACCAATTTCTGTTTGATGGAAATCAGAACTGTAAACAGGTAGATGCCATGAAAATGATTGTGCCTTCATTTGGACATAAATGCTATCTGCTCTTCACTATTACTCTTTAAAGAATATGACTTCTTGACRTAAAAAAGGTAATTTGCATCTAACTGAGGGTAAATTTTATGATCCCACACTTCCACTGAAATTCAGAAAGCTCTGTAGGTCACTACTTCTGGGACTTTTAAGTATCATCTTGTAACTGGTTTAGTAATCAATATATCTCTTAAATGTCTGCCAGACTGGTGAATTTAATAATCTGATACGTCTTTAACACCTCTGTTGGATAGAGATGAAAAACTGGTCCAAACAATGGTAGATTAGAAGCACCTGAGCATGTACTGCTGTAGTYGAAATGGTGTTTCTTTGAAGTTTGAATTCTTCTTCTTTTGACTGTATATCAAACACTAATTTATTGTTTACAAGTTTGCTATTAAAACTCTGTATTTTCAGTCATGAAAATGATGAGTGATAAAACACTGATGCTATTCTTCTGAAAGAACATTTATTAAAAATTGAACATGTGGCATCACTGATGGAATTTCCTGCCCTTTCCAATCCTCCTAGAAATATTAGACAGTTCAAGTCCAACAATAACCAAATTTCTGCCTGATATTATATGAAAATTCAATGATTTTTTTCTTTCATTTGTTTAAAAATAAAGTGAATCTCTATTTAAGTGTTTAAARTGATGGTGAATGGACGACCTCCTGTGATAACACCTTCCCATTATTATTTACTGTCAATTACATTATTTTTTTTTTCCAGTGTGAATGTTTGCAGCTCTAGTTTCTGGTCATTGGAATTGAGAAGCTACTCAAGTTACTTCTAAGTGTACAAATGGCAGTAGAATYATAGAATACACTGAGCTGGAAGTGACCCAAGAGAATCACCGAGTCCAAATTCTGACTCTACCCAGTGCAATMGAAGAGTTAAACCGTTTATCTAAGAGCATTATCCAAATGCATCTTGAACATTGACAGGCCTGGTGCCATGACCAGTTCCTTGAGAAGCTTCTTATAATACTTGACTACTCTCTCAGTGAAGAACTTTTTCCTAGTATCCAATCTGAACACCCCTGATGCAGCTTGATACCATTTCCATGTGCCCTATCACTGTTCACCAGAGGGGATCAGCACCTTCCTCTCTATTCCCTCTCAAGAGAAAGCTGTAGAAAACAATAAGGTCAGTTTGTCATCAACTGATTCTGATGACAGAATTAATGTAATTCTGGCATACCGTAGTCATATCACTAGGGGAAAAAAAAGTGAGCCTTGGAGAGCTTCTCTTATAACATCCCTTTACCAAGATTACCATTTCAGCATAATTCTTCTAGTGGGTTTTTTTGCAAGTTCTTTATATGACTTAAAGTTTCAAAAACTTTTATCTTTTTGATAATACTTATACCAAACAGGTGCAGTAGAGCTAAATTCCTTGAAACTAGTTTACAGAAAAATTCATTTATTAGAAAAGGGGAAAATTAATACATTTTTCAATAATGTCCWGAATAATCTTCTCCATAATTTTGCCAGTCACCAGTAATCCTTACAGCCCTTACTGGTGCTTTGCACAAGTATAAATTGTCTTTGTTGCTCCACTCTTGAATTCTTTGTTTTTTCTGATACTCTTGTATGATGGAAATTGGATATTACCTTCCAGTATTAGTCTCACACATGTCTTTATTTTGTTTGTGTGTCAAGGTTTTGGTAGCAGGGGATGTTGCAGGGGTGGAGCCTGAGAAGAGATCAGCGACTGTCCCCATTCAAAYAGAGCCTCTTCTAGCTGGCTCCAAAAGGCATCTGCTTGTGGCCAAAAAAAGCAGGACCCATCAGTCAAGCTGGTGGTTTCTCTGCTATAATGTATTGAAGAAAGGGTGAAAAATGCTGTGCAACATCTGAGAGAGGCATGGACTGAAAAACAGAGAGAAAACAGCCCTGTGGGCACCAATTAGTGGAGAAGGAAGTTCTCCAGACACCAGAGAGATTTCCATGTAGAGAAAACCATGGAGCAGGTTTGTGCCCCTGCAGCCCATGAAGGAACAGGCAGCAGATATCTACCCTGCAGTACGGGAGGGACTGCCAACAAAGGTGACATGCCCTGAAGGAAGCTGCAGACTGTGGAGAGCCCACACTGAGGCAGGCTTCTAGAAGTATCTGTGGAGAGCCCACACTGAGGCAGGCTTCTAGAAGTATCTGTGGCCCATGGAAAGAAGCCTCCTGTAGAGCAGGATTCAGATGTCAGCCAGAAAATTGCTTCAGAGAACAATGAAAATGTGGCTTTCAGCTGATTTTTGGAGAGACCAAGTAAACGGAATTTTCCATATTTCCATTTGTATTTAATGCCTCTTTCATTACACTGACTACCGGTGAGAAAAGCCTCGGTCCACTTTCTTTACTGACTCTTTACAGGTATTTATATTCACTGATTAGATCTCCCCTGAGCCTTCTCCATACTAAAGAATGCCAGCTCACTCAGACTCCTTTTGTGTGGCAGATGTTCCAGTCCCCTAACCATTTTATAGACAACAGCTTCTAGCTCAGTGCTGAACCAGGCATGAGCCTATGTGCAGTTAGGTCTCTGGTCCAACCTGTTTCTCTTAACAGCAACAGGTAGCTCTGAAATCAGTGCTGAGTACATGAGGAGATATTTGACTGTCTGCAGAAGTGGTTTTCTAGCTGCACTGGAAAAAAAAGAAGTGACCTTTTTGGAAATGGTTAGTATGCTCAATGGTAACACAGGGGTATTTGGCATGGTGGGTGGAACCTGGCAGGCAGAAGCTCAACCCCACCCAGTCACACAGTCGCATTCCCCAGGGGAATGGGGGTGTGAATGGGAAGGTAAAAGGCAAGAAAACATCATGGGTTGAGATAAAGACAGAGGGGGAAGGGGAAGGGGAAGGGGAAGGGGAAGGAAAAGGAAAAGGAAAAGGAAAAGGAAAAGGAAAAGGAAAAGGGAAAGGGAAAGGGAAAGGGAAAGGGAAAGGAAAAGGGAAAGGGAAAGAAGACGAAGATCCAAAGGCAATTGTTCACTTTCTCCCACAAGCAGAACAATGCCCAGACAGTGTCCATGCAATGACTACCAACCCAAACATCACTACCTGCACTGTGTATTGCTGAGTACGGCATTAAATGGCACGTAATATGTATTTGGTAAGCTCAGATCAACTGCACTGGTGGCATCATCTCCCAGCTCCCAATATTCTCACTGTGGGAGAGCAGAGTGAGAAATAAAGATGGCCTTGACACTATGCAACTGCCGCATTCCACTGTGGTGAACCATGGGGAGTTCTTTTGAAATGGATGGTCTGGGATGAAATTAAGTCAACCGAGACAACATTGTATTTGAGAACTGTTTATTGGTAACAAAAAAAAAGGAGTTGCCCTACTAAAGAGGACTAGAAAAGACAGAAAAGGAGGAAGGAAAACGGAAAAGGATGGGGGGAGAGAGAGAGGGGAGACAGAGAGAAAAAGAAGGTGTTACCACCAGAAGATCAGGGAGTGCTGTCGACATCCAAGCAGCAGGGGATGTGTACACGTTCCCCAACAGAGGAGCCTGTGCCGCTCCCAGAGCAGCACAGCTCCACAGGCACAGCTCCTGTGGCAACGGGTGGCCGGACACGCGGTGAGTGGGGATCGGGCAGGAGGCGCAGAGCCCTGGACAGGGTCGTGGCAAAGATCACAGGCACGGGCTGGATCAGCGAAGCGAGGCTGGAAGCAGGTGGTTCAGGCAGGAATGCAGGGACAAAGCAGGCAGGGCGTCGGACAGGAACACAAGGAGGCAGGACACAGGCTACACATGAGGCTTGGAGGTCAGTCGGTGTCCCACCAAGCATCCAGCGAGACGGAGGGTGACTGAGGGCAAGCAAGGGCCAGAGAGGGCAGAAGAGACAAAAACGGGCTGGAGCCAGGGCAACAGACAAATCCCAGAGCTTGTGACATAATTACTTTTATATCCCCTGGCTCCTCCCAAAGTCTGCCTGCTGACAGGAGACCATTGGCCCAGTCCAACATTCCGCTGCAGTCCACTGGTGGAGACCTTTTGTCATCTGATTGGAGAACCTCTCTGGAGGGTACAGTGTCCCTGGTGGTCTCCTGCTGGCTGCCTATCCCATATGAAGTGGGAAATGGTTGCCAGGCAAAGTCTCCCCAGAGGCAAGGCTTTCACCCATCTTCTCCTAGCAGCCTTCTGCAAGTGGCACATGTGCACCCCCTCTGTCGCATGCCTCTGACAATCAGTACTGAGACAGAAATCAAAATTAAATTGGCTCCTCACAGCAACATTTAAAACTCAGTTGAGAGAGCCTCTGAACTTTGAAGGTTCAAGAGTCCACGCCTAGGTGCTCAAGAAACGCTAGTGTCTTTGGGAACTCACCTGGAGACCGTTTTCCCAGGGATCTGGGTTTCAATTATTAAATTCTCAAAGCTTTCTGAAAAAGAGTTGCTTTGAAGGTATCTCAAATTTTATATCAGAATCTCTTTTTCCTTCCAAAAATCCTCAAAAAAAAAACCCAAAAAAACAAAAAACCAAAAAACCAGCTAGCCAAAATTATTAGCTGCTTTTAAAAATCTGACCCTCATTTCATCCTGGAGGTTCTTAGCAATGCTGACAAACTCACGAAAGTCTGCAAAACCCTGCATATCAAAATAAAATAATTAAATTTATTGTTAATTAAGTTCTTCCTTAGCAGAGAATCATCAGAGGCTAATATCCCACATACATCTTACTTTGGCCTCATGCTGCCATTCTGTACAAGATAAATTTCACCCATCAATGCAATTTTATCAATGACTCTTATTCTTAATAATCACATCAGGGCTCTACAGAATTAAACATATGAGCCAAAAAATAAGAGCATGTATGCCAACTTGCTTGTAATACTGAGCATGATAGAATATTTTGCTGTCTTAATGGAGGACTCAGAGGATCTTGGTCATTAAAAGGCAATAATGGAAGGGTGTCCCAAAGAGCATGTTTTGATACTTAAATTATTAGAAAACTGCTGAAAGAATATTAAATTCAGCTAAGAGGGCCATAATCCAGAAATTCTCTTGCTAAATAGCCAACCTTGAGCATTCCATCAAGTCAAAGACCTTAGAATGTTTTATCCTTCCCTGTAGATAATACTATAAACGTTGGCATTACTAAAACAAAAATGAAAAACAGAGATTCTCATAAGCATAAAACATTTTTAGTTGGTCTGGCAGTGGTGCAACTTTCATCCACTTCCTAGGGGACTGTTTCACAGGTTATTCCTCAAGTATGCCTTTATCACACACATCTCTTTTTCACTCACATGTTCAGCCTGTGAGTTTCACTCTTTCATTTTCGTTTTATAGCCCTGCTCTCATTCACAAAGGAGCCATTTGCTTGTTTTCCTGGAATTTACTACTACCCAGTCCAGTTAGATCACTACACTAAAAATTACTTAGCAGCTTCTAATAGTAAGGGGAAAAAAGCTGAGATTTCATTACAGTGTAACCCAGGTGTCCCGTCTCGCTGTAAAAGGGGAGTCAGGGAGGATTCTTTTTGATAGATTTCTTAGATGAAAATAAAGCGTGAACGTGGCAATATTATACCTGAGAAATGTTTATTGACAAAGAAGGATAAGTGTTCCTAATGAAGGGGGATGGGAAAGGGAGCAGAGAAGGAAAAAGAGAGATGGAGACAGAAACAGAAGACAGGGACRACATTACCGCTGTACCCCGTGGTGCCCCATAGGTGACTGGCAGATGGAGCATGAATGCTGCGAGCTGCGGCGAGCCTGCACAGCTCTTGTGACCGGCTGGGCGCGATTTCCGAGCGGTGGCAAGCAGCATGTCTCTGGTGTCGGCGAACGACAGCTGTGGGCTGGGTGCAGGTGGCATCTGCTCTGTCAGAGAAACATCGGAGCGCTAAGTTGTCACGGTGACAAGCTGCCTTGGGGAAGTGGCGAAGCAGGGCACACGGACAGGTGCGGACAGGGAAAGAAAGGTGAGGGGGTGAAGGGGCTCAAGCTGACCCTCCGGGCGAGCCGCCTCTCTCTCCAAGAAACCCAAAGAAACAATGGCCCCCGTTGTGGTGCAGTTAACTTTTTTTTGCAGTTAGCTTTTATGGCTCCTCTCATGGCCCRATTTCCCAGGCATTTTTTCCTGGGCATCCAGGGATCTGCCCCACCGGCCAGTGGGGGTTCACTTCCAACCCAATCACGGAAGCTTTCTYTCCCCTGATTGGCTGCCAGTCAAAGCCTCCCCAGGGACAGGGCTCCCAGCACATGTACAGCCCCTAGAGTAATTTTTCACCTGATGTATAACATACGTTGAGGCATAAATAAAAATCAGATTGGTCCCTCTCACTAGGCAAGACTGWGTTCCTCTAGCAGGAATAATTTTCWCAGCTTACAGATAAATGACATTTTTAAAATTACTTTTGGGTTCAGAGTCTTTTGAGAATTTTTTTTTCATTCCATTTTCTTCAAAAATGCTCATATGGAAGTAGGAATTTTGTTTGTACCTTTCTAATCAAATAATATGAACACTTCCTGGCCTCTTCAGGTCATGGTTAATTTGTTATCGCTCTGAATGCAGACAGCATTGCCTTTCTTCTGCACACCCCTGAGATTTACCACATGAGGTATTTTTAAGTATAAATCCCTTAACATCTGCCTTAATTTAGTAGATAAGATCATTAACAGCCATTATATCTAATCAACATCTAATCCTTGTAGAAGGGATTCATTAGCAGGATGAAATGGGAGCAGAAGCCCACTAATGATAAATGTTTATTTTTTTTTAATAAATTTCCACTAGGGAAGAACTAGCAACACTTTAACAACCTCTTCCAGAATAGTGTTGCACTGCATATTGAAGGATCACCCTCAAGCAGTAGGTCATTAAGAATGTRCTGCTTGCTTTTACATCTATAAACAAAAAACAGATTCTTTACAAAATAAAGWAAAGGGACTTTCGGACAACTTACATACAGGTATAACAATGTCTCTTGAGTCCTGTATGCYGTTTTGGGCATCACAATATAAGAAGGACATAAAGTTATTACAGAATGTCCAAAGRAGGGCTACAAAAATGGTGATGGGAATAGAGTGGAAACTATATGAGGAGTAGCTGAGGTGACTTGTCTTGTTCAACCTTGATAAGATAAGAGAGGGGAGTTTTAAGTTGGATRTTACRAAAAGGTTCTTCACCCAGAGGTGGCTGGAAGAGGTTCCCCTGGGAAGTGGTCACAGCACAAAGCACGAACAGAGTTCTAGAAGTATTTGGACAATGCTCTCAGGCACATGGTGTGACTCTTGGGATTGTCCTGTGCAGGGCCAGCAGCTGGACTTCAGTGACCTTTCTGAGTCCCCTCCAATTGAGGATATTCCGTGATACTGTGAAAGGTTTAAGAATAGTTGGGACRACCTTTTGCTTGCTGTGCCATCTGGAATACAGTACTCCTCCCTGAATGAAGATTATGTTATTGTGTTTTCAGAAGCGTTTTGTTGTATGTGGAGATACAGGACTACATACCATAGCACAACATTTCTGAGGTCTGTATTAAAAAAAGAAGAGAGCRTGACTATACAGCTTTCTGTGTCCTCTAAAATCACCAGGTACACTTTCTGAAATTCCTGTCTTGAAMTTCTACATTTTCAAATTCAGTTGTAGATGCCTTTGTCTGCTATATTAGAATATAAATCACAGTAACTATATATTAAAGGTTTATATGTCAGGATGGAATGATGTGGGGTCACTCGATGGATGAGTAGGAGTACAATAATAAGGCACACTTCTGCCTGCCAAGACCCCCCTATATCTTGTTGTTGTTGTTGTTGGGTTTTGCTACTRTTTTAAATTAGCTGAAGAAGAAGGCAAGGCTTAAAACTTGTAGTACTAATAAAGTCTCTAAATAATTCAATGCTTGCTGAGGACTGGCTTTATTTTAAGTTATTCTTCTCCTGACCATGTTTTTTTTGTCAAGAAAATAGTTGCAACAATCATAAATTAAAAAGTAGCTCCAAATTATTTAAAAGGTTTTCACTGTAGCAAAAGAATTTGCCTACTCTTCAGATTGTAATCCAGAGATGTTTAAGCATTTATTTCTGTTATATTGTAATTTTTTATGCTTCTGGAAACAAGTGTGGGAATTGCTCCTGCACTTTAGCCACTTGTGTAAGCATCCTTCTGCCAAGCCTCTTTCCATCCTTTGGCTTGTGGGAATCCAGAGTGCAGAGAATATTTCTCTGSCTGTTTTGAAGGGTTCTACCCCCCTGGGCAACACTGTCTTTGACCTTCGTCCATGGAGAAAATTACCTACCCTCTGGGAAGAAGTAGAATCTACACTGGTGTGAACTAGGTGATAGAACATTATGTAAGATTGTCACAGGGTGAAAAATTTAGAGGTGTTGGGTTTTTTAATATAGTAAATAGATAAAAAGCAAAAACTTCAAAATGAAGGATTGTTGTTGTTCTCCAGACCTTCTTCTTCTTCTTCTATTACTCCATATTCTGCAGTAGAAGTAGCTTAGGGTGATTGGATAAAAAATTCCACAATTCCTGTCGACGTGACAAGGTGATTTATTGAATATTGGTGGAAAACTAAAAATATCTTTTGTTTTAAGTTTTCATTGGGTGATTTACCTTTAAAAGATTGTGTAATCTTGATAATTTGGCTTTCTCTTRCATTCTCCACTCTGTGCTGTGTCTGGGTCATGTCAGTGACTCCGCTTCTYTAAGATTTAATAAACAACTATCTGAAAGCAGAGAGTGTTGAAGGTCCCGTTCATCTCCTGGGTTTCAGGCAAGGACTCTAAAAATCTCCCCCATCCAAGGAGGCATAAGGCACGGAAAAGTGTCATAGCTGAATAGAGAGAATCTGAATGTTAAACACATCTTGATTATGTAAGAGAATCTATGTATTCATGACCTTTGTATTTCTAACCTCAAAGATACACTTAGACACTACTGCCTTTCTGTTTCTGGGGTTTGGTTAATGTTTGCATTCAAGTTATATTGAATAAAAGTCCTACACATCTCTGAAGATAGGGTCTGGAATCCAAATCTAGTACTGACCAATTCTCCAAAAGATTCTGTGTCTCAGGGCTACATAACAAAGCTCTCAGTGTCTCTTTGTACCCCCATCAATGCACGATTTCTGTGCTATTCTACCAGCATCTCCTTAACTTAGAGAYGTGGATGTTTTGGAGGACTATGTCAAAGGCCGTACAGAAGTCCAGTTGGTTATGTTTTGAATTCAAGAGCAGTCCTAGCATGTCTGATCTATATTTTCTCATGAAAGCAGCCTTTGAGATAACCTGTCCAAGCAGGTTATCTCAAAACAAGATTCCTGATCACCTTCATGCCAGGCCATGTGAATGCAAGGACTTAGAGTTGCTGGAGGCTCACAAAAAATTGAGGCACTCTGCATTGAGCACAATCAAATTATCTTCCTAGGAAGAAGAGCAACAAATGCTCTTTTATGAATAGACAAAGAGGATAAATACTTCTGTTGACCTAAAAATGGCCCTGACACTCTGGTGAGCACTATAGRCACTACCTTTGGCTCAAACCTGGTCAAATTTGCCCCTTACAGTAAAGCGACTTTCTGAATTTTGACCTATTTTGTTTCACTTCAGGGATTTTCAGAGTTCATAAAAGTAAATTAATCTTGAAATTTTGAAAACACTTCATAATTCTGTCACGAGATATAAAATTGAGATGTGTATTTAATATTTGCTCTTCATATTTGTCTTTGACATCATTTTAATCTTCCAACATCCCTCATTTTCTCTACTAATCTCTGTCTTGCTATAGTTGTTGAAATCTAAAATCCATACAGAAGTTTCATTAATGTGGAGTTTGACACACTCYGAGAAGCCCTGTCAGTATGGGAGGATATTTTATTAATCTCCTTTTTTCAGCTGTGATAACACTCAACAAACAAGATGAGCAGAACCAGAGATAATTGTGGCAGTGATATATACAGCTAGCATAGGACTTAACACCAAGGTGGGAAAACTTCACGCAGTCAGCTTGGGAACATAGTGTTGTTTGGTCCTTTTCACTGCACCTCATTTCATCCCTGTCCATGTCATTCTATTCACTCCATTTCTGAATTTTCTTTTTTTTTWMACYTGWATTTKATTKCATCAYATGTCCTTTCCAGTGTGTTTGTTTCACTTTGTTCTCTGATTTCAAGATTTCATTTCCATTCATGAAAGGAAATCTTGCCATTTCAATGAGGATCAATTTGGCAAGGTTCAGGCCATTTCACTGTACTTAATGTCATCCCGTGCCCTTATACACATTTCACTTCATTTCAGATTTTTCTTTTTCTTTTCCTTAGCATTTCATTTCATTTCATTTCATTTCATTTCATCAATTTCTTCTCCTATCTTTTGGTTTGACTTCATTCCCTGATTTCAAGAGTTCAGTAAGTATAATTTTGGCAAGTTTCTGTCCTTTGCACTGCACCTCATTTCCTCCCAATCCGTTTGGTTGTAGTCAATCCATTTCCAAAGTTTCTTTTTTTTCAATTGCATTTTATTTTATCATATCTCCTTTCCAGAGTGTTTGTTASACTTTCTTCTGTGATTTCAAGAGTTCATTTCCTTTCATGAAATGAAGACTTTACTCTCATGAAAGGAAATGCAATCTTGCGATTTCAATGAGGATCAATTTGGCAAGGTTCAGTCTGTTTCCCTGCACTTCRTGTCATTCCATTATATAGTTTTCTCTTCATATCGGAATTCTTAAATTTTTTTTCTTAGCATTTCATTTCATCCATTTCTTCTCCTGTCTCTTCACTTTTTTCCCTGATTTTGAGATTTCAATTATTATAATTGTTACAGGTTTCAGTCCTTTTCATTGCACCTTATTTCATCCCAGTCCATTTTGCTTTATTCACTTCATTTCTAAATTTTCCTTTTACTTACTTGCATTTGATTGCATCATATTTTCTTTCCAGTGTGTTTGTTTCACTTTGTTCTCTGATTTCAAGGTTTTAATTCCTTTCATGAAATGTAATTTTTTTTATTTCATGAAAAGAATTGAAATCTTACTTTTGTTTTCAGGGTTAGGAGGGGAGATGAAAGAGATTAAATTTAAGTAAAGCTTTTTTTTCTGCATATGAATTCAACAAAATCAAGTTTTTTTCTGGAATAAGTTTTATCAATGAAACAGGGTTTACCAAAGAAGAGTTTGCTTATGTCTTTTGGCACAAATCTGAGCAGTGAGAGACCTCATGGCCACCTTCCAGTTTCTTAAGGGGGCCTTACAGGGAAGTCAGAGAGAGACGCTTTGGCAGAATCTGTGGTGACAGAACAAGGAGTAATGCGTTGTTCAAACTGAAGAATTGGAAACTGTAGACTGCAACGATTTCTCCTCTCAGTCTCCTCTCCCCCAGACTGAACAGAAAAATTGACCTCAGCCACTCCTCATGCGGCTTCCCATCAAGGCCCTTCACCATCTTTCTGGACCTCCTTTGGATGCTCTCTAATATTTTAATATCTTTCTTATATGTTTAATACGACAAATAAACCACACCATGTCAGTTGAGCTCAGTTCCAGAGACAAGTCCTGGGCAAATATAATTTATTCATATAAACCATGAATGCATGAAAGAGGATTGTGAATGAGCTGACAGACCATTCAGATGCATTTCTTCAACTAAAATGAATATACTTCATCCACCATGGTTTTCTCCTTCTACAAAGAACAAGAAGCATGGAAACCTGTGCCTCCTACATTCAGAACTGAGAAGGGACACCTGTGTCCTATGCCATCACATCTAGCACTACTAGCATCAGGGTAACTAGAAACCTCTGCTGAGACCATTGTATAATTCAGGATTTGGGAGCCATCTTCCCTGCACACAGCTGGCAGGGAAATGACACACTTGGGACTGTCAAGAAGCAGCAGACCTGCCTAAGAAGTATCTCTGAGGCTGAACAGCTGCAAGTTGGCCACCTGGGACTAAAATAATCAGCATATTTTTCTACAGGGCCTGGTGTGCTTAGCATATTTGCAATGTGCACATCAGCTCAATCTATGAAACTGTCATTCACAGCCTTGACGTTACAATATTTAACACTTTTTGGACAGGAGTAAATTCATTCTGCAGTACAGTTTGCACTCACCAGGGTTTATGGTATGCGATGCTTAATTACTGCAGAACAGGCAGTCTTCCAGTTCACATCCTACAGTCCTGCTTCCCACCTGAACAGATCCATGTTGCTGTTGCTGGCTATGTATGCTCAAAGGACCAGATTCTGTATTCTGGTATAAGCCAACTGTTTCAGGACACCTTGCACAAAAAAACCCCAAATAAAACTCCTTACATTTCCAGCACAGAATTGCAAAATCCAGAGTGACTGTGGAAGGGGACCACAGCCCATGCTGACCCCCGAACTGTGCCTGAGAGCTGCTTGAGAGAGATGACCCTCAGCAAAGCCATGCCAGGCAAACTGGGCATATGGATGTCATGCAAACCTTGTGCACTCTCGATGCTACTGCATTAATATAGGTGCAACCTTTAATGCTTCAGTAGACATTTGGTGAACTCTATTCCCTGGCTATCCATCCCTTCAGGTGTAAATATACACACACACACGCAAACACACACATATATATGCACATGCATACTTTAATGTGTGTAGTTTGATCTCCCTCCCTCAGGTAAATTGAATATTTAAAAAGAGTCAGAACATGCTTACCTCATTACAAGGTTCCTATGAATGATAACTATATCTGACAGAAGGGCACACCACTGCTCAATGGCACCAAATTCTTCATGCCAGTGGCTGATTCCCATTGTATTTACACTGCATACCACCCGCTGATTGTCAATGCCATTTTCAAATTCCATGAATAATCAAGGAGAAATTCTCAGAATTTATGTATTTCATCTTGTATTACCTCTAGATTTTGGAAACATCTTAAATACACTGCTTAGTGATGATTGGTACATCCGTGGCTTTTTGTAAGCACTGCAAACAAGAAAACATGGAGATATTGATAATGTGTGGTTTGAGGGCAAGCCAGTACACCACCCATTTATAATGTGGGCAAGATAGAGTTTATTCGCACATAACTTACATCAGACAAGAAATATATCATACCCCAAAATCTTTATCTACATTTTATTAAAATTAATAACTGTACAGCGATTATCAAAGAAAACACCAAGTTTTATAATAAAGCAGGGTGGACATTTTTCAGTTTGCTTCAATAACATCAGGGACAAAATTATACAAGACTTGTGTCACATCTGTTTAGGAGCATGACACAGCATGTGCAAGACAACTCCCTTTCCCTAAGGGTGCATTGGCCTCCATCCATATGTGTGGTCAATGGCAACCCTCTATATACATGGCCCTGCTAAGTGTGAGACCTCAGCCACAGCATGGCTGAGTAGTTTCTCTTCCATTTCAGGACCCCACACATCAGAAGCAAATGAACGGTAGACTGCAGTTCTGTGTAACCTATAAGCCACTGAGGTACACCTTGACCTCTGTATCATGGCTGTGGAGGAAGGATACAGTGAGTATCAGTGGTACAAAAAATATGAGCTGATCAGCTTGAAGTAGAGAAATGGAGTAATCTGGCAAAGAACGCAGGAGAATCGGAAGATCTTCGTACACACCCCAAAACTACACTGAAACCGGCTGTGCTCATGGTGTGTATAGAGGCATCATCAATTCCCTGTAAGTAAAAAAAAATACTAGTATCATGCTGTTAAGAAACAACCTACTGATAACCATGATTTTTTAGGAAGTCTTTCTGAGATATAGCCCTTGGGAAATTTATATAAACCTAGGATGTTCCCTTCTAGTCAGAATGTTATGCTTAGTTTTAATTTAAACTTAATTTAACCTGTAATCTAAACAAGTTTTAAAATTTCTTTTTAGTTTGCAATTTTATTTTTTTTACCATCTTGCTTCTGAAGAGACCTGGGCCCCTTAAATTTCTCATTTTGTGATACATCTGAGGATCTCCTAAATAAACTATTTTCTCAGTATGTTTAAAATGCTAAGTGTTAATCAGATCTTCAATCTCAAGAAATGTACTAGTGCATTTTAATCCTGGAAGAATCTCCTAATTCTTACTGAGACAGAAAATTTTACTTCCAAGCAGATTTAAGTAACACATTGTTGTCCTGTGTTCTGTTTTTCTGCCTTTGATCTAAACCTTCAGTGGAAAGAAAATACAAGTTACAGAACCTTAATTAAAGAAATTTGTCTCTTAACATGGTCATTTGCTCTTCTAATTAAAAAGAAAAAAAAAAAGAAAGTTTATATTAAGTAAGAGCAAGTGATTTAAGGCAGCAGCCCCTTTTTATCGCAGTACAAAACTGCAATTGCTTACATAACTCTTGACCGCTCTACAAAATTGTACTTCTGGTAAAGGTGCAAGAATTGAAGGCTGACATTTTTAAACCTAAATCGTTAGATGCTTTCTTTACTAGCATTTTACTTGACTGTTTTTAATTCCACAAAGCTGATATATGATAGTGAAATCTCAATAAATTTCACTCTGAATGGACAGAGGTGCTGTCAAGCCTTATCATCTTTAGAATGAAGGCAGAAGATCCCGGCACAATTCACTTCTAATTAAATTTACTCTCAATTGAATATTCTGCTGAAGTTCATAGCTGCTGGCCACAGAGGAGAGCCTAAGGCTGTGGTGCTACACCTGATGTATCTAGTGGCCCTTCCACATTTCTTTAAATATCCTTGTGTCTTATCATCACATCAAAGCTTCAAGCTCCTTTCTTAACACCCTAAGGAATAAACAAGCATGCTGTGTGTTACTTCTGGATCTAGCTAAATGGTGAACATTTCTAAATCCAGGATTTAGTTGCTTTAAATTATGGATGATGACAGAAACCCAGAGAACAAGCATACAATATTAAAGATTTACACAGCTCCCCCAACTGCTATAAACAGATGTTTAAAAACTGTATTTTGTTATACTTTTGAAAACTAAAGAAATATACATCCTGTTGAAAGAGGGCAACTGTAATCATACTGCTTTTTAGATAAAAATTTTGTTATAAAACAAATAGCAATTTATGCAGATTATGAGAGTATCACTTTTTCATATATGGAAGGAGGAGGAAATTAAACATTTACAAAGTCTTCTTAATCAATAACCCCCAACCTTCTCTGTTCTAATGCCTGGTACTAAATAAGAAGGTTTTTGTGACTCTTACATTGTTATCAATATTCTCAGTGTACTGTTATCAATGCCTTGTGTGCACCTGTTTTAGCTCCGTATTTAGGCTGTACTTTCTTCATGGCAGGAAAAGTTACAAATTTTGTGCAGAACCTTGCGCAGAGTGACACCAGATTCTCAAGGTAATTACATGTGACAAGTGACCATGAAGAACTGCTCCCCATGAGAAGTAAGCTGATGTGATCCTTACCCGTGAGCATGGAGGAGCATATGTAGCAGTAAGTCACAGCTTGCAGGTCACGGTGAGATTGAAAGGACCTCTGGAGATCATTAGAGTCAGCTAGGGCAGGTTGATGAGGACTGTGTCCAGTCAAGTTTTGAATATCTCCACTGATGGAGACTCCACAACCTTCCTGGGCAGCCTGTTCCAGTGTCTGACCACATGCACTCTAAGAACATTTTTCTCTAAGCTTAAATGATATTTCCTGTATTTCAGTTTGTGTGTGTGTCATCTCTTGTCCTGTCACTGGACAGATTCCTGACTAGTCTGTGCTTGCATCAGACTTTCCCATGGGAGGAATGGGAAATCAAATCCAATGCAATTGCTTACCAGCCACTGACTGATGCCAGACACAGATCCCCCAGAGACTGTGGGCTTATGAAAACAAATCACACTAGCAAAGACCAAGGAAAAGAAGGTATTGCATGTCCTTGGTCGCAAGGTTCTCTGACCAATTCAGCAGCTGTGCCACATTTCCTGGGGTCTTCCTTGTGCTGCTGCTATGCCTGCAGAAATCCTCTTTGTTGCCCTTTCTGTCCCTTGCCAGATTAAACTCTGAATTGACTTTCCTAAGTCCATCCCTGCACACTTTGAAAAATTATCTTTGTTTATCCTGGGGCACTTGTCCCTGCCTGCACCTCTTGTACACCTTCTTTTTATACTCCAGTTTTGCCAGGAGCTCTTTGTTCGCCACAGGGGGTCCAGCCACCTTTACATGACCTCCTACTAAAACGGATCAGCAAGTCTTGAACTTGGAGGAGGTAATCCTTGAAAATTGACTGACTCTCCAACCTTCCTCTCCTCTCCTCTCCTCTCCTCTCCTCTCCTCTCCTCTCCTCTCCTCTCCTCTCCTCTCCTCTCCTCTCCTCGGCAGTATCCCATGTCATTCTTCCACGCAATTCTCTGAACAGTCAAAAATATGTTCTTCTAAAGTCTAGGGTTGTGATCCTGTCATTTCCCTGGCTCTGTCCTCTCAGGGTCCCAAACTTCACCATTCCATGGTCACAGCAGTCAAGTCTGCCTCTGGCCTTCACATCCTAAACAGTTCTTCCGTGTCTGTAAACACAGAAATCTTTTGAGATAAAAGCACAACAAATAAGTAAACCTAATCTCCTGTAGATGGAGACAAGCTGAGTCTGAAGAGATTCATATTCTGTGTGAGTCTGACACAGAGAATCTGCAATGTAATATATATATAGGTATAATCCTGGCCTGGGTTCTGGTATAAGGATAAATTGCTATTTCCATCAAAAAAGTGTTACAGGATACTGTTTACTGAAATATGAACCATAGTGCTTTTGACATGCCATCTGGACTTGATAAGCCTGTAACACTGCTAAGTAACTAAGAAATTGCTAAGAAATCATCTAGAATAAAAGTACTTTTCCATTTTTTTCTCCTCATTTCAATTTGAGTAGTTTGTCCAGGGTTTTACACAAGGAGATAGAAAAAACCTCAAAATCTAATTGCAGGGTCTATTTCCATGTCCAGTCAATGGAATAATCAATAATACAGAAGCAGATTTTAGACCAAAATTAAGTTTAGTGTTTTGAGAAACATCTTCTACAATCTGAACTTGACATAGTATTTTGTTCATGGAAAACTGTTTCACTATAACATCACTTTCAAACAAGTGAAATGAATTTTCCCTTTTTCTCAGCAAAAATTCTTAAATAATTAGTTTTGAAAACCTAAGTGGTTCTGACATTGTGAAAGTTTATTCATTGAAAGCAAGAGAAAACATTTCCCACAGATAAAACTAAAAATACCTTTAAGAGAGATTTTATCAGTTGATATTGAAAACATGATCATTTTGGCATAAGGGTAAAGAAACATATGGATTAGTTATATATTCCAAGATCACCATGATCACCTTCTTCAACAGAAGTAAACACTGGTCTCACTTGACAGCTTCTCCCTTGTTGATGGTGGTTCTCTACAGTGTTACAAGTGAAGATTCTCAGCAGATTAGTAGACATGGTAACAGGCTTGCACATTTTCGTATGAGAGAGGCAAAAGTGCAAGCTGGCAAAGTGTTAGCAAAGATAGATTATGACTGCCTGGACTTTTAATCCATCAAAATATAAAGACTATATTGGTAAAAGCAAACACTGGAAAGGTTGCAAGTCTGTAAATCCTACCTGCTACTTTGTTCTTATCGTTGTCATGCCTACTCTCTGCCTTTCTTCACATGCTTTATAGCAAGAAAGTAGACACAGACCTTTTCTTAAGACCCTGCAGAAGTTGAGTGGGATCTTGAGTCTGGGGACATCAGAGAAAGTAAGGTAGCATTTCACCATTTTAACAAAAGGGGAAAGAACAGAACCCCAGCCCAGCTGCTCTTTGGTACATTGTTTCAAAGAAATTTGTGGAAAGGAGAACCTTATGCAAGAAGACAAATACCTTAAGTGACTGTGAAACCCTAGATAAATTTGGTGCTTGAGAAGTAAAAGCTGGCGTAAAATTCTCTTCTAGGTTTCTACACTTGTCTCAACAAAATCTTTGACTTGCCGCTTCATAGTAATGTAGAACATTAACGGGAATAATGTTATGTTACACACTTATAAGGCTTGAGAAGCTCATATTTTAAAGCAATTCCAAGTGCTTGGATAAGAGAAGCTGTCTAGAAGTAGCTGCTATTATTATTATTATTATTATTATTATTATTATTATTATTATTATTACTAATACTACTACTACTTATTATTATTTTGATGATTATCCAAATCAATTCATTTGTAAAAAAAAATAAAATTAACCTTGCTTTTTTAGATCATAACAGAAGGAAAAAAAAAGAAGGCCAAGACAGATAATAAAAGTCAGATGACCAGGATGTTGGTACATTCACATTCTTTAGTCAGTTAAAAGCTCTGATCACAACTGTTCACCTGTTTTCCCATTAGTGACATTTGCATTAAGTATGAGAAGACACGAGTACTGAGGAATGATCTTCTGGATAAAATGGCTTTTCTACACAAGTCGGTTCTAAGAATACTTTAAAATGTTTAGCACTAAGTGCCTTTACTCCTCACCTCTTGTACAGTCACATTTTTCTGTGGATGTCTTCTGACTTTCGCCATCAAAGCACATCATTAATTACCATTAAAAGTCTGCAACTCACCTACTGCAGTAGAGCTGAGGCCTTGAGGCATGACAGAAATATCAATCAACAAGATGCTTTTACATCATAAGTCTGACATTGTACCGCATTCAAGTCTTACGAAGAAGCCTCTGGTTTTGGAATTAGAAGACTTTGCCAATCTCATTGAATGCACAAAATCAAGGGAACACAGTTTCCATTTGCAAGTAAGCAAGTATCTGCAGCATAAAACACGTAGTATTGGTCCCAAGAAAAGATGAACTAACACACAACAGATAAAAAGCTTTTTTGGTGGAAAATAACTTCTCATTTGTTTTTCACTGCTGGTGATATATAATTACAGACCCATAAAAATATAGGTATTTTGCCCCGTAGCTTCCTACTTCCTGGTTCCAAGTGCTCGAAATGAAAGCACTCTATTCTCCATGGATATGTAACTAATTCAAACAAACAAACAAGAAAAACCAAACACAACCCCCCTCAACAAACAAACAAGACCAAACCAAAAAAAAAGCAGAAAAAACACACCACAACCAGCTTTATTCTGGTATAAATCCTCCCAGATGTTGAATATTCCTAATTTCCATTGACGCCAATGTTACTCAAAGGGAACTCAATTTTTGCAACCAAGAAGTCCATGACGAACCATCAACAGCACCTCTGATGCTACATATCCAAAGGCACTGCCTCCAGAGAGATCATTAATGCTGATACGCAGAGCCAGCAATGCCTGTGCGCCTCCAAATGTTTGTTTTGGCTGTGTCGATCACCATCTTGGAAGGTGATGAAGTCCTTTTGCAGGAAATGGTTCTGGAGGTCAGATTGCCCAACTAATTATTCAAGGGGCATCAGACACAAAATTGGCCAGATTTAGAATTAAACCACAGAGCTGATGGTCTTTTTGGTCAGAAATGTACTTTCATCACACACCATCTAGTGTTCAAAATTTGTGTCATAGGCTAGGCTCTTCCCAGAGAAAATGGCATTTGTCCAAAAATCTCTCACTAAGCAGACAAGAAGGGAGAATGCACAAACAAAAATTATATGATGACTGTTTAAGATTAATAATGGAGAAGTAGACTTTCTCTCCTCTGAAAAGTATTTGCAGGAKTAGGAGAATCCCTCTTCATTCTCCAAATACAGTCCTTTTAAAATGTCATTAAAAAGCTGAGATGGATTCTTCAACCCCAAAAAAATCTACGAATTCAATRCATTGGTGTCCTAGTTTTGTCCAGGACAGGGTTAATTTTTTACAGCTATTGACTGCAGAGCTATAGAGTTGGTCTGTCTTTGGCCCATTGACTATGTGATTTGCACAGAGTGAAATAACCCCAGTAGGCAAACCCGGAAGGGCAGCTAGGATGACATGCAGGGTTTGTGTCTCTTACTTGCCAGTAGGAGACCTAGCTTTAGATACAGTCAATGCTGCTTTGTGATAAAAATCCATTTCATGGAAGGATTGCTTAAATCATCAATGTCTTATGACTTTACAAGAAGAAAAAGAATGTTTCTAAAAGGCTTGACAAAACAAMCACTCCAACTCACATATAGATAAATCTCTTGTAGACAGAGCAGGCTCTAGTTTTAGCTTGAACTACCTGGTCAGGATGATAACTTTGTGGAAATCTGCAGTTTGCCTTTGCTTGTTAACTAATTGAACCACAACATTTTCCATTAGGTCTCGGAGAACAGAAGAAGTAACACATCTTTTTCCTTACTAAAGATCAAGTCTTTTGAAGGGATGACCTTTTAAAAACTTAGGGCAAATGTGGGTATTTTCAACTGCTTACATTTCTTGCACATTAAACTGTCTCATAAATGCRCTATTTCTCCTTTATAGTCTTAGACTATTGTTTAAAACAAGTTTACTTTCTTCACTTTTGTTTGGAGTACTCAGACTATGTACTGAAGAATATTATTTTTGGAACCTTTTGTTATTGCAGATAGTTGATTTCATAAAGAAATTGTCACATCTGAAACCTTAAAACAATGTAGAGTTTTGTTTGTCACTGTTGCTAAATATAACTTAGCTCTCCAGAGATAAAATAGAGATTTATTAAGCTGCTGCATGCTTTTATCCATTCTCATGTTCCTGAAAGATTTCTCATTTATTACAAAGAAAACATGGCTAATTGTTAATTAGAAAGTGCATACAAATGTGATAAGATTTAATTAACTCAAACAAATACAATTCAAACCTTTAATAAAAAGATTTAGTTGCTCTCTTTTTTTCTTTTTATTTTTCTCYGTGGAAAAAAAWTTTTAAGTTTGCAAAAGTCCTATTTAATGCCACAGTTACCCTGCACAATTTGATCTTTTTTAATAAATTCCTTCAAAACAGACAAAAAGAAAAAAGTAAAAAGAATCTCACAGTGTTTAAACATCTATGAAGTCTGTACTTCAAACTTTGCTGGAAAACCTTAATTGAAAGAGATTTCCATCAGAAAATGCCCTTTTCAACAACAGTGCTTGTTTTGGCCCTGATAGAGTTAAGGTTTTTAGTAGCTACCAAGGGTCTGTATTTTGGAATTGTGTTGGAAAACAGCATGGATAACACAGAGATGGGTTTGTTATTGCTGAGCAATGCTCACACAGTGCCAAGGCCTTTGCTGCTCCTCACACGCCCAACCAGTGAGAGACCTGGGATGCACAAGGAGTTGGGAAGGGACACAGCCAGAACAGCTGTCCCCAGGGCTATTCTGGACCATAAGGTGTCATGCTCAGCAGATAAACTGCAGGGAAGAAGAAGGAAGAGGAGGTTGTTCAAAGTGCTGGCATTTGCCTTCCTAAGTTGCTGTTACGCGTGATGGAGCCTTGCTGTCCTGGAGATGGCTGAACACCTGCTTGTCCATGGGAAATGGTGAGGTAATTCCTTGCCTTGTTTTGATTGCTTGCGTAGCTTTAATTTTCCCTATTAAACTGTCTTTATCTCAACCTGTGCRTTTTCCCACTTTTGCCCTTCCAATTCTCTCTCCCATCCCACCAGGAGAGAATGAACAAGTGGTTGTGCGGGGGCGAGCTGTCAGCTGAGGTTAAACCACACAAAAAAGAGAAGTATGTAATAAGAAAATCAAGTCAATATTTATGAAAAAAATAAACCTTTGTACCAAGAAAAAGCTGGAAATTTGATTTTCATATAAAATGTTCTTTTTCAAATTGATTTTTCTTTATATTTGCTTTGTTACCTACRTTTTGTTCTGACCCAGCAACAGTAGCATTGCACAGAATCTGTCAGGTCACGTTGGCATTAATTACAATCTCTGTTCTCATTGACTTCTGTGTATCCAGGAATATGAAGAACCAGGATGTAAGATAAAGCAGAGTAGATAATAGGATCCTACTATTTAGTAGCTACATTTCTGGTAAATTTAGTTTGTAATGTGTAGATACAACCTAGCTAATAATATCAAAAATTAGCATTAAAGAAAAGTTGCCTTACAAAATMAGGGCTCAACATTTGCATTTATAATTCAATGTAAAGTTTGGGCTTAAATAAACCTTTATGAAATCTGAAAAGCAGAAAAAAAATATTCATTTGCCATTAAAATGGAAGTGTATGAAAGATTTCAGATTGATGCAATGAAAATTCTCTCTCACACACACTTTTCATATAAAAATTACCAATTCTTCTTGGCAAACCTCAGATGATACTCTAGGAGGAGGCATATATTTTCTCTGCAACAGAGCGCCTGAAAAATAATTGCATTGGAAAGATTTATTGGAAAGTCTCTTAAGCTCTTTCATGTTTCATTGTCATGGAAAGTTCTGTTGGCAAAACTTATGTTGTATCAGATTTGCCTGTATCTATCACTTCACAATTACGTTCAGCTAAAATTTGGAAATAAATATTGTACTCACAATGTGTTTGGATAGGTGCTATAACCCAAACATATCAAGTGACTGTGTATGTCATCATCTGTATATCTATTTTAATAAGCTTGTTGTAATAATTATCAAAATAAATGCAAAATTAAGACTCTGAAGAGGTCTCAGTATATGTGAAGAAGCCCCACAAAGATGGGTGTTGTTTTACAGTAGATACTGGGGAAGAAAAACAACAAGTCTTTAATTTGAAATAGCCTTACAGAAAAGCATCAGTCCTAGAATCAGTTGAGAGATCTGTAGGGTATGTTAGTAATACACCCAGAAGAACAATTTTTTTCCAGGTCAGCTCTAGAGACAGGAAAACACCTCATTCATGTACCAATAACAATAAATACCAGGCAGAAAAGAAAGAGCAGCACAAGGTAAAATTTGGATTGGGCCTTTCAGCATTTTCCATAAAGGGAAGGAGGCGTAAAAACCCCAATATTATGCCTTRCAAACTCTACTAAATGTCCATATTTGGACACTTTTCTTGAAAATTAAACTAGATGTTACTTGCAGGTTTGATGACAGAACCCAGCACTCACAACACAAGTCAGCAGAAGAGGACTCATTTGCTCTTGGATATGTACTATCACATAGCCTCACCATCCTACAGGTAGAAAAAATAAGACAGGAAGATGAGCCCTATACAGAGCTCATCATCCCCTTTGAGGTCCTCATCAATGTCTTAGGATTGARAGACTGTCCTTTCCATTTAGCTGAAATATCTTACATTTGTAATTTTAGCCCTACTGTGATTAATATTGCGTTCATGTCAGGAGATCAGCTGCAAAATTGGACAGAATGGTAAAGCATCCAGTGAAACTCTCTCTGCTTCTCATACTCCCTTAAAAAAACAATCTTGCAAACCTTCATAAATTATACTAAAACCCAGAATTTGACTGCATGAAGAAGCACATTCCCCATRCACCATTCTTCACGTCTAGAAAAGCTATGCTGTATTGCTACCATAATAAGTAGTGTGACTTTGAACACCATAATACAAAACATCTGTATCCAYTCCCAATGTGACCAATGAGAACTAATTTTCCACAGCCAGGACAAATTATCATCTTCAAGGATGAAAGCATCTGTCTCCATGATGTATAAACACGTCTTCCCCTTTGGCCTGAGAGAAGATTCATCTAAGCAAGAGAGCAGAAATAGGGGCATTACAGCAAAGTTACCCCTTGTGGGTAACCAGCTGTTAGCTATTTATCTTCGTATGTCCAAGGAGCCTTTATCCAAGATACAGCTGTTCCTTCCTTTCCTCCTTATTAGCTACACCTGCCTCAAGCAGATGAGTGTGATTGTTAAATGCTTTTCTCAGTATTTAAAGTTTTAGACCTGTTCCTAGTACTCCCTTGGTCTCAGTGGTAGTAGTTTAAAGACACTATCAATTTATCTTCRTGGTAAAAAAGAGACAGGCTTGTTTTTATTTTCATAGAGATGAATGAATAAAATATCTCTTGTTTTTTAATGTACTACAAATCCAGGCAAGATACCTATTTTCTTTCATCCAACCATGAATTCTTAACGCAGCTATAACATTACGTGGCCTCAAAATTTTTAATAGGACTGAAATTTCCCAAAGGAAACATGTACTCCTAAGCATATGTCAGTCATATGATTCTTCCTCTGTATGTAAGACTCATGCAAATGTTTAGTGGCAAATTACGCTAACTACACTGCCATTTCTCCCTTCAGAAGACAGCATTGGGTTCTGGAAGCACAAAGTCAGACAAGGGTATGTTTTCTACTTACCCATATGCAACTGTATACTGAATATGTAAAGTCTTCACACTTACTTCCTGTCCTACCCTTCCTAAGTCCTCACTCCTCTGCACTGCATACTCATATAACTCAGCAAGATTGCTTACAGAAGCACTGGAGGGCACCACACCAAAACTGAACTGCCTTTTCCAGGAGCTGTATAAACATGCAGGAAGAAATTGCAAACTCTACGGATAAAACTTTGGAGCAGAGAAGAAGCAGAGCTGGGAACTGATCATAGGTGTACCAAATTCTCACTCAGTGCCCTTTTTGCTCATAAATGATTGATTCACAGTTGTCATAACATTTATRTCTGAAGCCACCAAAATAGGTTTGGAAATGTTTGCCTAGCAGATTCAGCTTCCAAATGGCACAACACACACTGGTCCATTTTGCTGAGGTTTTGACTTTGCCTCCTCGCTTGATCAGCATCCACAGTGTTTGAAGTTCCATCCAACAGATATAGAGCTGAGTACATTGAGAGTAAGCACCAAGGCAGTCAAAATTCATTCAACACGGAAGTTTCTTTCAGCTTAAGAAGCAGATGAGTAAAAGCAGTTCCTGCTGACAGCTGAGGTTTCCATTGGCTGTATGCCAGACACCTGCATGTCCAGTGTATTCACAAGTGGGGCTGCCTGTAGCCATGGGCACCCCGGGGCAATGCAGACTCCACAAGCTTGGCCTTGCATGGTGTCCTTGTACGTTTTGGTGCGAGCACGGACTGTCTCTCCTCTTCCATTTGCTCTCAAAGCAGCAGCAGGGCCAATCCAGGGCAGTTTTCCTCCTGACACCATTCTTTGCTGACTGGGACTCCATCCTGCTAGAAATCCTAAAATCTGCAAAACATTCCCTGTCTCTCACTGAATTCATCAACAATTGATTTCTTTTTCCACTCAGGAAAGGCAAGGGATGATAATTGCAAATCATTCCAGTAGATAAGCAGGCCAAATAAAGCAATGTCTGGTAATTCATCTAACCCACTTCTTGGAATTAAAAGAGCTTTCTTGTAGATTGAGAATAAATTAATCATGAATTTATAAACCAAAAAGAACTGGTAAACTCAAAGAGAATAATGAGTACATGACAGGAAGCAGAGCATATCATATGCAAGGATGTATTTTCTCATTAAGCACTACACATAAATATGCAACCTTCTATTCTGAAGGACATGAAGGATAGGCTGTAGGTAGAAAACACTAAATGGGAACAAACAAAAATTTGTTCTTATTCAACCACCTACATTCTTTCTTATAAAAATAGATGCATGCAGACAGACAGAGAAACAAACCAAAAATGGGGGCATAGGCATATGCCCAATATATTCATAAAGATTTTAAAAAGGGATGTTTGGCCATTTGGGAGATGAAGGTTGTTTGAATTTCTTCATTTAATTGGGAAAGAATTTCAGCAGCAATTCAATTATTTAATACAATTTACATTCATTTTTTTTCTCCCAAGAGCAGAAGAGGGAAGGAAGAGAAATTACCCTTTTCTTCCATCTATGCTTTTCCTCCCCACAGTCACCTGGATGCAGTGCAACAAGGCTCCTGAGGCTGCCTGTGCTCTTTGGCCGCACGCTAATATAACTTTTGCGTGTCTTATTATAAACTCTGTGGGTTCTTTCTGGTTATCAACTGCATATTGATTCTTAATAGTGGCCCTGCTGCAGCACACTTTTACTTACAAACTTGTAAATGATACCATCAGGGAAGACTGCCTTCTGTGCTGAGTTCCTCTTTATTCTCAAACAAACTCGGTACTGCCTCCTAATGTATTAACTGTGGAGGGCTGTGTGGTTGGCTACTTGTGATCTAAAGCTGGTGTCGTTTCAGAATCTGATGTAAGATTGAGCGACAATCAGTTAATGAGGTTAGTGCCTCTAGGGTCTTGCTCATCTCTCCAGAGCCACAACAGTGAAATAGGTTGCAGAAGGTGGTTATGAAATCATTTGCTGTTCTATCTTTGTCTTTCTTGTACAAATGAAAATTACTCTGGGCTGTAGCAAAAAAAAAAACAAAAACAAAAACCAAAATACCACCTCTTTTCAAAGAGCTGGGGGCAGCTTCTGGAAAACAAAATGGCCCTATTACGTACCTCATTGTGTAGGGTATGGCATTTTTTTCTTCTTGTTGCTAATGTAAATTAAAAGCCTTATAGAGTGTCTGGTTTCCCAGATTGACCATCTCTCAGAGTCCTAGAGACCAACACATATTGTTTCAATACACCTCTCCACTTTCTCTAGGTTGCTTTAGCAATGAAAAGTAACTTTTTAAGATAGAAAATTGTTATTGCCATGGTAGACTTAAAACCAGCTTCTTTTTTTTTGGTCTTCTCCGTAAGTTTTGAAGCRTAATAAACTCACATCAGTATGTTTCCTCAATTTCCTCTATTTTTTGGACTTCTTCCTTATAAAGCCACCTGTAGCCTCAAGCATATCTGCCAGGTTTGTATGCTATCTTCAGTGTTTTAGGTTTGGTGTTTTGGGGAGTTTTTGCATTTGAGATTTTTAAAAAGTGTTAACATGAAAATTATAGAGGACCAGCAACACAGTGAACATACACCTTCTTTGTTTCTTACATATTCCTTCCTCTTTACTGTGTGTCCACCACTGTTTATACACAATTAGCATCCTTATGCTCTGCTAATGCACTTGCATTTACATCCCTACTTTACTTATGCAATACTCTGGTATTGCGTAAGTTATTTTAGTCATCTCTCTGTCTTTTTCTCTCTCAAATTCTTGATCCTTGGTATACCAGATCACATCTTAACTCTCTTCTAGGATTTAAGCCACTCACCATTAACATTTTGGAAGCCAGAGTAATTCCATAATGACCAAGTAAGAACCAGAAATGTTATTCCCTGTTAACCAAAGGCCCATTTCCATTCAGCACTATTTAGAAAAGGAAAAAAAAAAAGCCATGGTCAGAGTATATCCCTGGTCTCTGAGCTCTTTTAATTGAATACGTGCTGACTGCGCTCACTGGATCAAGGCTGTACTAAAAGCCATAGAAGTGTTGTGAAGAGGTTGAAAAATAATCTTAGAAGTGTCTTTTCAAGCAGCGTGATTAAGAGTTTTCTTTCAATCTCATAGAACCAATCATGTTCTGAAATCAGTAGGGACTGTTTTCCAGCTCATGGATGTTAGTCTTTTGCATTTATTTAAGACCGAATTGGCATTTTTTCATTTTAAGCATGCATTTGATATTTTATATCTATAATGTGTTAGGTATGTTGCATCACAGAGAAACTGAACATTTACGGAACAATCAGGCAGTCTAAAAGTTTTCTTTCATTGTTTCAAGTCAGTAAAAACAACAATTTAAGTAGTCGCAGTAGAGAAATAGCTTTCCRGTGATCATTATAAGGCAAAGCTCAGACCTTTCACTCTTAAAATGTGTTTTCACGACCACCAAGGAAAAAGGGTGGTCATTAAAACTACCAGTGATGCTCAGGTTCAATACAACTTGTTAAAGAGGAGAAACATTTTTAAAATGCAAAGCACAAGTATCCTGAGTGAAATCCACCTTGAAATGTCTTAAGGAAACTACTGTCATCTGCATTGGACAATTCAGCTTGCTTTAAAGGCTAAGAAAATTGATTAAATGCTAAGAGCACTGGGATTGTCCAGCCTGGAGAAGAGAAGGCTTCATCGTCACCCTATTACAGCCTTCCAGTACGTGAAAGGGAGCCTACAAGAAAGATGGAGAGACTATTTACAAGAGCATGTAGTGACAGAATGAGGGAGAATGGCTTCACGTTGAAAGAGAGTAGGTTTATACTAGATAATAGAATAAAATTCTTTACTGTGAGGATAGTGAGACACCAGAACAGGTTGCAAAATGTTGTGGATGCCCCATCCTGGGAAGTGTTTAAGTCTGGGTTGGATGGAGCTCCGAGCAACCTGGTCTAGTGAGGGATGTCTCTGCCCATGGCACAGGGGGTGGAACTAGATGGTCTTTAAATTCCTTCCAACCCAGGGCATTCTGTAATTCTGCAACTTTGTTCTGTTATCCAGAGCCAAGAAGGTCAAATAAAATCAGGGACATATATAAGGAAACCCACTCTTATCAATTTTCTGAGGGGTTTTTGTTGGGTTTTTTTTCTCTTTTTGCATAGATACATGTCACAAGTATATAGCTAGATCTCTAACAAACACATCTACTATGAATAAGCAAATATGAAAGGGCAAATTCTACATATTCAAGTAGTTTCTGATGTTCTGTGCTCCTTTGTTTTAGAAAAATAACAGAAAGAACCAAAGAACCCATCAAAATTATGGAAAGAAATACAAATCTTATTTGAACTTGCACCCATCACTCCTGAGCTCAGTAGACAGAGTTCACTTACCATGTCCCTTAGAAACTGTTCATGATATGCAAGTCTGGAGAAGAAAACTCATGTATAAAGGAGGTTTCAAGTGCATCAACAGCAGTGAAGGCAGGAATAAAAAAGGTGGCAGATGGAGAACATGGAGGTGACATAAGGACATAAATCTAAGACACCTTGGAAGGTCCTTAACACCCTTCACAGAAAGGATGGCCATCCCACAAAATGCTTCCATGATCATTATGGTACCAAAGGAACTGCACAACATCTTGTTCACCTTGCACTCTTCCATGTCAATAGAGCTGAGTGGCCAGAAGAACTGAGAGGTTCTTTCCAGCACAGGCTGGATTTTCTTCCCAGTACTGGGAAAATTTTGTTCTGCATATAGTTTAAAAACCCTTACACCAGATACTTCGTTTAACTATGTATGTTTAGTTTTACACACCAGAAAATTTAAAAGATCATGTTGCTCATGGCTGATTTAATTAGTACTTGGGGAATTGGGTCTGGCAGGTTACATGGCTGCTTGCAGGGTGGAAATTCTCAATTAGCAATATGCAAATGAATGTGCAAAAGCCATGTTTCCTCATTTTCACCTTTTACCCTTTGCTCAGTTTCAGGGGATAAAGTAGGCCAGTTATAATTTTTGTCAGAACAGGATTAATAGCTTGAGTTCACACATTCAACATGGGGTTGCTTTTGTTATCTCACAGAACAACAGTAAGTACAAACCACTTAGATGCTGTCATTTATAGCAGTTCATGTGTTTTAAGTATTTGTAAAGTTGGGGGCTTTCTAATGGATCATTATATTTCCACATTTTAGTAGATTCATATTGCTGTTCCATTCTGCAAGGGTCACCTTTCATTACCAAGACAAGGGGTTCTCTTTGGAATCAGAATTTGTCTTCCAACTCTGCAAAGCTAGAATATGCTTCTGTGCTGGTCGTCTTGCAAGTCATAGGGGGAATCTTATTCTTTAGTCCATTTCTATTTGTATTTCTTTCCTGTATAATACTTTTATGGCATCACTTTCATATTGGTAGGAAACCCAAAGCGAGTCACATGGCTGGCTTCTATGTTACCATTGACAAAACTCTGCTGGATTTAATGGTTGCTGCATGGGCATCTGGAAGTGGTGTGTTCATCCTGTGTAAAATAATATATTCAGCAATAAATAGTAGTAAAACTGAACAGTAAGCAGCTTCTCAAGGTTTCTCTGAAAAACAAAAATTCTATTGGGGAAACCAGACTGGTTTTGCTGTTTTGCATCTTTTTAATCTGATGTTTATTATTGCACAGCCCTTTTCTATGATATTGTTGCTAGGGTCATTCACAGTACAAACATTATTTCCACTTAAATGACACAAAGCTTTTGAGTATATTGGAGAGGAAGAGGGAATATTCTTTTCCTTTCCCTATAGACATAGAAGCTAACTCAGCAATAGAAGGGATGAGATTAAAACTGATTAATTTCTGTACTATGGAAATAGCACAACTATTTTTAAAAAAACAATAAAATTGTGGTCAAATATTATTTTTATGTAGGTGATATTTCAAGAAACCCCATTTTTGCCCATCTCAGTAGGTAATTGTTATCCAAGAATATTGGAACAATAAAATTAATTGGAAAAAGAAAATAAAAGATAAAAAAAAATATTATCCTTGCCTGAGTGACTAGAAAGTGATGACTTCTTTTTTTCACTAAAAAACCTGTTTTTCTTTGATGAGAAATAAGAATCTGATGAACAATGTTTTCTTCTCGGATTCGTTTTTCAAATAACTTTCTCAAAGAAGTTTCCTGCTGTTTCAAAATAATGCAGAACATCATCCTAAATAATTACTAATAAAAATGTATTATCTGTTTCTGCAACTACAGCATAAATTAGTTGTTTGACTGTAAAGAAGCATTATAAGGAAACATGGTTAGATTACTGCAAAAGTTCAAAACAAACCAAAATTTTTTGTACTTACACCCTGCACAATCTGCAGGTTTCATATATCTATGTCATATGTCCATTAAAAGAGAGGGATCCAAAGTTAGGAAAAATTAGGTGAAGATGAAAATGAAAAACTATACCAATACCTTTCTGCATATAATAATAATAATTGCAAAATTTTGGTTCTCTTAGAATTTGGCATGAGCATTTGATTCACCTTCAGACTGATTCTCACTTTTCTGTTTAACAAGCACACATTACATGCATTTCAATTAGATTGTATTTTTCAGGGGAGGAAAATAAAATAGTTGATATTCACATCTGTGATTACATGCCGTGTTCAGGAGTCACCTGAGAATCATAGCCAAAGAAGAGATTTGTCTGCATCTGTCCATATACTAAATATCTCCTCAGAATGTGATAAATACTGTCAGAGAGTATAACCAAAACAGCAAATGGAGCAGCCTGCAGGAAAAAAAAAATATCAGACTCAAGTGTTTTTAAAATTGGATGTTTGAGGTTAAGCACTGAAGAAATCCCCATTTAGGCTGTGGGAAATGAGTTCTTTAGGTTACAGATGACTGAGTGCTCATGGACCAGTGGCACAGCTATCAAGCGAGTTTTACAGATGCAGGATGACCTGAGGCCAGAACACTCAAAATCCCTGAGCCTTGAAGTCAGGCAAGGTTAAACACTGAATTAGGGGCACTGTTTCATTCTTTGCATCACATTCCTGGCCTGTCACCCAGGGCCATTCATTCCAGATAAAGAGAATACCTCTACATATTCTTCACACTTCTGAAATTTTGCTGGAATATCTCTGCTGGTATCTCTGCTTTGCTTCTCCCAAACTCCAGCCATGAGCTGAGAGCTTTCTTGGAGCTTCACTTTTCCTCTACAAGCCAAAATGAGAGAATCACAGAATGGTTAAGGTTGGAAGAGAGCACTGGAGGTCATCTAGTCCCTACTCAGGAAGGGTTTCTTAGTGCACATTACTCAGGATTGTTTCCAGTCAGCTTTTGAGTATTTCCAGGTAAGAAGACCCACAACCTCTCTGGGCAACCTGTTCCTGTTATCCTCAGTAAAGAATTTTGTCCTCATGTTCAGATGGAACTTCCTGTGCATCAGTTTCTGCCCACTGCCTCTTGTTCTATTGCTCAGCCAAGAAGAGGCTGTCTCCATCCTCTTAACAAGGGCAGCTGAATAGGGACGTAATTGCCTTATTTTTCACCAAATAAATACTGTTTCATTCTCAGCAGTTAGAAAATATCTTTGAAAACTTTGCAGAACGGGGTATTTTTACAACCTCCTTATTAGGTGGCATTTGATTTTAATTTACAGGCGGATGTATTCACGTCAAGTCATGCAAAGTCTGTTCTTCATATTTGAATTTCATTTTCTGCCACTTTCCTTTAATGATTTTGGAATCTCGTAAAATTTTACAGGAGTTTTCATCTTTCTGATACAGCATAAAAATCTTGGCATGATATAACAAGGAGATTGCTTTTAGACTAAAATAAGTATTCAGAATTGGTATTTGTCTTCTTCACTGCTGTCTAATTACTTTGATTAGGTCTAGTGTGTGGTTTCACTGTTCGTTATAAAATGTGATCTGTTTTTATAACACAGATGTCTTCCTGATCCTTTTCTTTTGAAACTAAATTCTGTACATTTAGGACCAAACCGACAGCCTCTTACTGCTTCCAGTGAATAATTTTCCATCAACAATCTCATTGATCTGTGTGAATACATGCTGACCAGAGAGAGTTAGTGGATTCTTACATACTAATGATTTTATAAAGTGATTCATTGCTTAAGCAGCAAGGGGACACATTCAGATATCCTGAATGTGGTGCCACTGTCCTCAGTATCTCCACTGAGTCTTAGCTCTTTGATGGAAAAATATTCAGCCCAAGTATTTGTGTCAGAACATAGCCCTTGACACCTTAAAGGACTCCAAAATGCATCCATCCCTGCACTAATTTAAGAGGGATGTGGGAGTGGACAAAGCAACCCAACGTAGACAGGGAACACTTTCCTAGCAGTTGCTTACAGGACAGATTGCCCTGAGGCCAAAAAGAAGCAAAGATGTTTTGAGATATCATCAGCTTTCAGAGCTTCTTCAGTTCCAGAGGGAAAACACGAAAAAAGAGCAGTTCTCCAGGCTCCATGGAGTAGAAAGTTTGAATGGACTCTCAGCGCGTGTGACGTATTATCGGACTGTACTGACAGGTCTGACTGTCTTGTACTGCAGCCACTAACTTTACCATGTAAAGCAACTGCTTCTTGAGACAGCTGGAATACTCTCCAGAAAAGCAGCTGATAGCTCAGAGAAAAGATGTGCCCAGTACCATCCTTCAAACAGTCTGGGAATTTGATACTTACTAGAGAACAGCCTGTACAGAGGCTTTATGAAAGCTGTGTTCTTCACTGGTGGATCAAATTCTTATCAGCTGACACCTGTGGCCTCATGCCTTGAAACAGAACTGTTTACAGACATGTGCATCTTCATAAATAAATAATTGGAAAATCATGTCCCTGTGTGCATTTTCCAGATGTTTTTCAGGGCTGAATTGTAGTTATACTTGGAATTTATGCTGGAGTTTATATGAGCCCCATCATGGGCAAAAAGCAACAGCTACACTTCCACTTTCATCCATTTCAGTGACTAGCCCATAACTGGACAGCCCAACCCATAACTTCACAGCACCTACCTGCTGTTTTAATCTTCCTGCACTTGATCTTCCCAGGGCTTTCTCTCTGTACTAAGGTTTTGGCCCAGCACTACATGCCATTTTCCTTGGTCTGTTTAAAGGAGTAAAATAGATCACTCTTTTGCTGACTCCTGTAAGGAGAGTCAAAAGGGAAATTCACCCGTCAGATCAGAGAGGCACCAAGCATAAGTGGGTACAGGCTCAGGAAGTCAGTCTCAAACCTTCCACAGATATGGAGAAAGATAAACAACATCAGGCAGGCTAATGTACTTCAAGCACATTAGTTACAACCCATAAACATTACTAAACATGCTGAATGAGATTTTTTCAGGAAATAATTCATCCATTTCCCAGTTTTTGGACTTTCTGAGAAACAGAAGAGTGGTAATGAAAGTTCCTATGTGGGAGTGAACAGCTATTGGATAAAATAGCCACAAATCCCCCCTCCTCTTTCCATCAAATTACTCACATAAATGCAATTGCATTTTGCCCAAGTACCTCATAAGTGAGATGGGTCTTTTAGAGAGAACATTTTAGACTGATAAAAAAATCTAAAACAACAACCTCCTGATGTAATTATGTGTTTGTCCTTCTTAAGATGGCTTCTCAGGAAACATTCCAGACTTGTGGAAAGCACATCCAAGATTACAGCCAATGCATAAGGTCTGGCTGAATGACTCCAACGAGGTCTATGTATCTAGGAGGGATTAAAAACTATTAAGGGACAAACTGACTACACAGAGGAGAACCAGAAATACCCCATAATGAAATTAAACACATTTAGAGAAAGAAATAATCAAACCTAGAATTTTAAAGGAAACTTCCCAGAAGTTCTTCTTTTCTTTTCTGCAAAAGAAGAATTGAAACTGAACAAAGTAATGTATTTAAATGTTGTGTCATTACAAGGTACTTACACCACACATATACATTAGAACCATATTTACAGAGTCRATCAGAAACAGTAGCCATTAACTTGAAGACTTATTAAAAACCACAACACAAAAAAAATCTACAAATTCTGTTTATATGTGTTTTAACTGCTCAAACATTTAAGCTTTTTAAAATTTAAGACAAAAAGCCTAAGCTGCAGAGCTTATGTGGGGGAGCCACTTTCAACAGGTAACACCCAGATAATGGAAGACAAAAGGTAGCACAAACAGCAAAGGCTAGGCATGCTTTACAGTGATCAGTGGTGGCTATTTACTTACAGTATATTGTATCTCTGTACTATTTCTAAGCTGGATGTGACATCTTCTGTTTAATCTCTGGAGCTCTGGAGCAGGTCCAGAGTTTCAAATAGATTCCAAAAAGCAAAATTTCTGCTACTCAAATGAATTTATAACCAAACAAACAAACCCCATGCTCAAGCTCTGCTACAGACAAAAACGAAATATATTAAATTCTTGGATATATTATGTAGCCTATGACTCTATGGTATAGTAGAAAGTACAAAGCAGATCCACTTGTTGTCTTATATCCTCATAGTGCTGAGCCTATACATCTCCTTGATTTAAAACTAAATGTAAATTTAAACATGTGCTTAATTGTGCCGAGAAAAATGGCAAAATCAGCAGGAGAACTTGAAACAGAAATGATGAGTACAGTTATTCCATCTGACATTGTACTTCTGTTTTTCTCAGCCCTCAAAATCCCCTGTGAATGGTACGCGTTTTTCTACTGCTAATGAATGAATAAATAAATAAATAAATAAGGAGTAATCATCCTGTCTGTCTTAGATAATCGTATGCAGATGATCAGGAGTCAGACACCTGCAGCCACATTAGGGTCCTCCAATTGTCCAAGCCTATTGCAAGTTTAGGAAACACAGACATAACACGATTGCTGACTACACAGCAGTGCCTGGGAAAGGAAGGTGCCATTTATTGCCAACCGACAGGAATTCCCACACATGAGACTGTGATCCAACAGGAATTCCGACACTGGAACTGAGTGTCCAAAAACAGTACCATGCTTCACATCTGCCTTGTTTCATACATTCATAAAGCCATGCGAAATGCAACATAATGAGTCACGGTGTCTTTTTAAAACAGAATGCAGTGGTTGTGCCCAGCCTGTGTTAAGCAGTCCTTGGGAAGAAGTTGTCACAGCAGATGGTGTCCTTTTCCTAAGCCAGGTTGCAGAAATGGGTGAGAGCAGTGTGACTGTTGTGTAAAGGTTGCAAATGTCACAGCTGGTTACTGCCTGGGCACCTGTACAGAGCAGGTGTCAGTGCTGTAAAAAGTGCCCGTCCTGCCAGGCCACTTTTCTGAAGGGGGGACGGGGCGTGCGCTGGAACCCGCTGTGCTTCCTTTGGTTGCTTGTCTTGAGCTCACATTGGGCAATAGGAGCAGTCAGAAAGRGTTACACCATTCATCAAATCCAACTGGACGACAAATAAATTTCTGTTTAGCAAGACAGAGGAAAGAAATAAAATAACAAAATGTGATGCAGGTAGAACAAACAGTGAATCCAGCTCAGCTGACCCCAGTGCTGCTCCACCCTGCAAACAGTGCTGCTTTCTGATGCAGAATTGAACCAGGGGGGCTTGGTGAAGAAAAGTTTTAACTTAAGATGGGTATTACTATTTTCCTTTATTTATTCAAGACACATTCAAACCTTGCAGTGATGAAAGTTCTGTAAGTATCATGCTATACCATGCTATAAAACTCAAGGTGCTGAACATTTAATTGTAAAGATCACAAACTGCTCGTAACTCCAGCTTGGGCAACCAATCCCCTGCATGAGGAGAAACATATTTCTAAGTCTCAAATTAATTTAACTGCCAAATGATATGTGATGTTCTTTTCCCAAATGTTTGTGCTTTCATACTATCGTACCAGGCATATAAGTGAAGACAGTTGAATACTGTAATATTTGCTTTATTTCATGTATGGAAGAGACAAGAGGTCCATCAAAATCAATAACACCACAAAGATATGCACTAAAGGAAATCCAGCACCTGAGTTTTCTTCAGAGTTGGTTTTGGATTGTTTTCAGTACAACAATGRTACTTAATAGTGTTCTTGCTAGTCTAATTTTTAGTAGCCTTTTTGAGTTTTTCAGATATTCATATATGGGGGRAAATTGACCAAGATGTAGTTTCTTTTCTGGACAGGGTACATTTTTAGGAAGCTGGAAGGGAAATAATCAGTGGATAAGCCCTGGTTGCAAATCAGCCAGCAGGGTAGAGAGCAGTTTTCTCCTCTGCCTTTTGGGTGCTTGGTTGCATAGGGGTCAAAAGTTGGAATYGTAGAATCATGGAATCTTCAAGGTTGAGAAAGACCTCTAAGACCATCAAGTCTAACTATTGATTGGTTAAGGTCTACACAGGACTGTGATAATTCAATTAAAGAAAATTTATGCCTCAGAGGACGTGAGCTATTCKAAAACATTATTTTCACTGTATTTTCGGCCACTAGGTGCCACTCTGTGCTGTGGGAAGATCCCRGCAGCATCCCTGGTAAACAAAAGAGACAATGTTTAGTTTCAAGCTCTATGGAAGCCTGTTCTTTTTTTCCTGTAGACACAGATCTTCTGTGTGATCCCTGTTATAGTTCACAATATCATGACATGTTCTGACAAGCAGAATTAACTCTCAAAAGTTAAATTTTGCTTCTCAGTTTCTGAACACTTAGTTCTGCAGCCTTCAAGCCCTATTACTGTGGAGGAATAAAACTGAGGCACAAAATATACAAGTGTATCTTGCTTGCAGAGCACAGCATTACTGAGTCRATACAATTGTTTTTCACCTAAACAGCTGAAAGGGATATGTAGGAACACTAAAAGTTAAATCAACATTGTATTGATAGGTAAAAGTGCTGATGGTGCAAAGGGAATAGAAACCAATCAACAGACTAATTGTTATCAAGAAAAATACTAATAGATTCTCATTATCACAACTACAATGTATCTATTAAAATGGACTGTATCCCTGTCTTCACCTGCTCWTTAGGATGGTGCATCTCTTATTAACACTCAATTAGAAGAAAATCTATTCTGAGTTTACTTCTGTGTGTAACCTCCTGAGAGCTGCTTGCTGTTTCCAAGCAGGTAACTCACTTTATAATAACATTCTGTTCTTCCACACAACTCCCACTCATGAAGGAAAAAAACAAAACAAACCAACTAAACAAACAAAAAATGCAGAAGAAAAAAACACAAGCAAATCAACCCCCAAAAACCTTCTTCATAATCCAAATTTTACTTTGCATTCAAGTCAGCTGCTTCTAAGTTCATTCATTGCTACAATATGACCACCCTTACCTCCTGTTCAAGAATGCCATCAAGGCAAAGCACACTGTTTATACTTACAGTCTCATCGAGTCTTTGTTTCCGAAGGTGGCTTGACAAGGTATTGCCATTACCCTTTCCCTTCACAGTTTTTGCCATGTAGAATTAGATCATGGGTATATCTATAGAAACAGGAGCAGATTGACCTTGACTATCCTCCTTATGCTTTTCATTGTCTGGATGTATAGTTCTAAAGTACGTGAGATGAAACGAACCATATTGCTCAGAGTTTAATTTCCAGTGTGAAAAATTACTCTCTAACTGGCTATATGGTGTTTTTGCAACTGGCCAGACTGATGCTTCTGGCCAGAATTCGCAGTTCTTTCTGAAAACAATATACACTTTAAGGTTAAGAGGGGAAGCACTGATTTCTCCCTGCCACTCAACTCAAACGTGTCTTGAACTGAATGACCACATGAATTATCCTACTGTGAGAAACAGATGGACTTGCTTTCAACAGAGCCTCTACATGATACTTCAAACTATCTTCTAGGAAACTTTAGCTAGGTCCTACACCAATATTAGCTCTGGATACTGCTTCAGTCTTATTTGAACAGTGTGATATTTTCTGATTATTCCTTGTATTTCTGGTCTTTACAGCTCAACTCTCAGCATCGACTAAAACAARTGGTTGCTTGGAGACCTTACTTTGGTGGTCAATAATCCCACTGACTCTCTTATATAACCAAATTTTTCCCTTTCAATATCCAGGAACAAGTGTTAATGAGCATCCAAGTTTAATAAACCTTCTCACAAAACCCTGATAGATATCAGACTAGTGTACACCCCATTCCAGCATGCTTGACTTCACCGGTGTTCCTTGTTTCTGAGCATATTTTGGCATATTAAAAACCCTGGAAATCACCCTATAGAGGTAGAGCATTTATTATAAATCCTAATCCTCCGGAATTAAAATTAAAATCCCCCCCAAAAAACATGCACTAGGTTTACAAGTACACAATGATAATTTCCCGGTGTCCTTTTTCTCTAGTAGCCTTCCCTGGAAATCAAAGCACAACTAAGTATTACCTTGGTTCCTTCTCTCTCTACCTCGTATTCAACAACAAAAGCCGTTCCAGACAAGTGACATCCTTCCTGCTAAATTCCATATCATGGTCTTCCAACTTGCATACCAGCCACTGTTCTTCCAGAAATCCATTATTCTAGCTCTTCCCACTCCCCAGGCTCAGTAAATGTACAAACCCAGCAAYGAGACTGGCTCTCTCATGACGTATGGGATGTATATTAGGTTGTCTAGTAAAAACAACCTCCAGTTGTCCTACTCATTCCTCCCTTAACACAGCTGAGTTTGAAATTAATGGATAAAAGTAAATTGTTTACAGGCATGTAACACCTGATCTCTGCACAAGACCATGGCTTTCATCCAAGCCAGGTACACGCCACATAAATGACCAGGTAATAGATGTAAGAAGATCTACTATAAATATTAGGACTTCAGCAGTGGTGAAGCAGTGAGTATAGTCTTCCCCACTAATACCTCACCACAAGAAGCAAGCTCTGAATTCTTTTCTTCCATCTACCTGCRGCATGAGAGGTTTTTACACAGTAAGGAAACTCTTCAGACATACCATGAAGAAGTGCTCCCRGGTAAGAACATTTTGTTCAACTTAAGACAGTCCAATTATTAAAACTGATCTTTTCCTTATTTACAGATTACTTAGGATTAATGACACATAAAAAACCGTACTGATGGCTTTTCCATCACAGTGATGGCACATTCCTGTCTAGTTAGCCGGAGAGGTTTCAATGTATAGTTCAGTAAGGCTGCAGACACTCAAATTACCCAAACAGGTTTGCTTGAATAGAATGGTCACCTGCTGCTTGTGTCCCAGTGTTCACCTGAGGACATCATAAAATACTGTCTTAAACACCAACAAGATACCTTCCAGTTTCTGGGACATGAGTTATTCTGGTTCAGTGGAAATGAATTCCAACGACATACAAAAAGTTAATACTGTTGTCACCACAGGACAGTAAATCATTCTCCTCATTCTAAACTGATTCTCTGACAAGGCCCTTATTTTCATCAACTATTTTTCTGTCCTTTGCTTAAGGGACAGAAATGTTAGCCACACCACATGAAATCAAATGAAACATAATACATTTTATAAAGTTGCAACAGTAAGGTTCTGTTACTGGTCTACAACCTTCCTGTCAGCTTCTGCTGAAGGTGCCAAATGAGTCTCCAAGGAGTTATCTAGCAACTATCTTGGGTGCTAAGCTGCTTCATCAATTCTGAGTGCCTACAGATCTCTGCAGAACACAGGAGAACTCCTGAGGTGAATTATGATCCTTCAGTAAAAAGAGCACTGATATTTGGAAAGCCTTTCCACACAGAATAACTTTTCTTATGGACATCACTTACAACTATCAGCCTACAACACATCTCCATGTCCAGACTTTGGTACAGTCAGGAACCCTGAACACCCAGATGGACTGGTAAAATGAACTCAAACTTATTATTTCACACTTAACACAAGAGCTATGGACAATTAAYGCCAACTTCAATTGAAAGAGGTAGRGTGGCATTTGAAGAAAAAACCCCTTAAAAGCATAATAGAATCCAAGAAACCCAAGACATCTAGACATGTTATATTTATTCATAGCCATAGCCAACTTACATTCAGTTCCAAGCTTGGATTCAAACTAGGACTCAGAACTAAAGCCACAGATGGAAGATTTTATAATTTCTATACATAAATGCATTTCCCTTRGCACCTCTGGAACCTTCGATACTTCAGACTTGCCTGAAAGAGGTGATAGGCACAAATGCGCTAAAATTCCTAAAAATATTCATACTCTTGCTGTCACTTCTGATTAGGCATTTTCCTGCAAGACCTGAGTCCTCCATCAGTGGTTAGATAAGTTCCATTTTCCTCTTTGATAGTTTTTAATGCACACGTGGAAGCACCAAATAAATTGCTGAGGGAATTTGAGCTCAAGTGACATCCATGTACAGATTAAGTTCAGGAACTGGACAAAGACACGTAACTCCCGTACTTCACAGTTGCAGGATATGCAATCATTTCTGAAAAAGACCCTTTGCTAGGTGAGGTCAGGTGGTGGGAATGCACATTTGGCTGAAGCTAAATCCCATCAAGAGGCTGGATACAGATGAGCATCTACAGCCATAATGCAGCCTGTGAAATTAAACATACATACCTGAAAATCATCTGATTTTTTTATAGGCCTGTAGGGCTCATGGATTCCTGACTGATATTATTGGTGCTACAAAACTGCCTCTACCTATTTTAATCAGATTTGTTTACCTAGGGTATTCTGGCGGATCCTGCTCTATGATGAGACAACCATTATTAATGACCTAATTTTTTGTGGGTGGTACTACASTGATGTGATATAACTGGACATGAAACTTTCTGAGGCCTGTATTTAAACATCCAGAACTAAGGCCGTCACAGATATTGCAACCCTCTGTCCAGAAACAATAAACTTATCTTCAGTCTTATCTATATTTCATATAGAAAAACCCACAAATCTTCAAAAAGAAAATTATCACACCAGTTTTCATTTTTCTGCCACTCTAGAAGGACTGACAAACACTGTGGCAGAAGGCATAGTCACATATTTGATGGATACTGATTGGAAAACACTGCAAAAGTTCCCAAAGTAGGATGACTTAAGTCATCTTAAATGACCGTCATTGTATGAGACTTGCATAGTTCAGATGTACAAATAAGAAGTAAAAATTTAAAGCATTCTTTCTATTAACAGATTCAACTCTACAAACACAATGAGCAAACTTACCAAGACAATGAGACTTTAACATTTTAACTTTAACCTTTATTCTCTCTTCTGATTTCTGTAGTTCTTTTATGAACCAAGAATTATGAATACTCATGTAAGATCTGCCAGCTCATCAATACACATATAGACACACTTCTAAGTCATTTACTTTATTGGTTTAATATTTACCAAAAAGAGTAAATTCCTTGGAACCTAGATAGTATGTGTGTATGTATATATATATATATATATATATATATATATATATATATATGTTTTGTTATAATTGTTCCAATTTTCTTCTGCTCCAGGCAGATTTACCACAATCAAAAGCTCATAAACCTTGATCCAAAAGGTATGACCATCACATAATACTGTAAAAGCAGGAAAATATGAGGCTGGGCAGCAGCACTCTCTTAAGTTAAAAGCATTTTTAATGACTTCATCCTTCATGGTTGCCCAAAGCACCCTGTGAAATAAACCTTTAACTCTTACATCGTTTCTGTCTTAAGGGTAATGAGCCATATGTGAAGACATCTGCAATRCCTGAAAGGAATGATCATTAATTAGAGAGAAGACAGGACACTTTCTGATTGCTGATATGGGGTGGGGAGATGGGGGAAAGCCTTTCAAACAGTCACTGGAATTAACAAACAAAATTAATCCTTTAGTTGACGTGAATCACTGTARGTATCACAAGATGTGAATACTGTAGGTATGATTTTTATTTCCTGTATGTGCTGGGGAGAAAAATTACTATGCTGTGGGAGCGAGACACCAGAGAGGAGACAGAGAGCCAAGAGAAGGGAATTCTGTGAAAAAAGACTAAGACAGCAGCATATGTTGTTTGTATAGAAATCTCTTTCTGACTTATCTGGAAGGTCTGGAAGAAGACCCAAAAGCAGGGCACAGATTGTATGCTTAACCTCTTATTTTCCCTGCTCTAGTTTCCTTTAGAGTACAAATTACTGGGTCAGGCACTCTAAACTGACAGTTTTCTCTCGATGCAGGTGAAGCTTTGGCACCTCCTCCTGACTGAGTACCCATTTTGAGTCACATTCATCTAGACCTTTATGTGGCACCATGTGCCGTCAGGCACAGCATCGYGCAGGGACAGCSCTATTTGCCTTCTCAATGAAGCATRTGAAGCTGGACTTGCAGCAGAGTGAGGGCTTTGTATAAATGTGTGATTTTTTCACTGGTAGCAATCCCTGGCTTTTTCCTGGCTTGGAAAAAGACAGCTGGAAGTGTTTTGCAACTGAAAGAACAGAAGACATATATGGGATAGAGAAAATAATTTATAGGGAGAAGTAGAAAGAATGATTCATGCCAGCCCGAGATAAGAGAATGAATCATCACCTTGCTGATCTATCCCCATTGATCATAAAGGGAAATGAGAGAGCTAGTTCRGAACAGATGCCTGACTTTTAGACTCTTGAAGTCAGACAACCATAATCCCTGTCAAGCTTGAGAGATTAGTCGTTTAGGGCCCAAGTTCGACGTGTTCTCAGAGGTAACTCCAGGCTAGAAGTCTCTCTAATGCCCAGGTTTAGTGCTCTTKGTCTCCACCTCTTGTTCTCTATCAAAAATACCTACTTGGCTGTTACATGCTCTGAGGAGGGGTATATTTGACAGGAAACTTGCACTTTTTATAGACTTGAGAGTACAGTCTTCTATCCTTTATAACAGCTGCATATATAAATACCACTGATTTTATAGGATTTCTTCTCTGCTGCTCTGTCTGCATAGATCCATGGTTTATATTTCCTGACCTATGCGAAAACAAACAAATTAAGTTTCTGGATCTAGCATTTGCATATTGAGTGTGTTAATTGTTCAGTAAATACCATACACTCCCCTACTGTGAGAAATCTCCGTATACAAGGTACAAACTATCTGATGCATCCACAACAGACTTGGTACCCAAGWACAGGAATAAAAAGGCACAAACTGAACATAAATCATCTTGGATTAGCATGGCTCTGAGTACGAATTCGTAAGCTCTGTTGTTACTTCTAAACGAGAACTACTTGATGACACATCACTTTGTAACAGGGAGCACAAGTGCTCCAGTCATTCACTTGCAGCTAGACAGGCAACTGAAGCATATCTTTTCTCAGCTGAAACAAACTCTCAGGACAGACATTTATTCATTTTTTGCAGCTTTGGGTTTTTTGGCCATTATACTGTTATTATCTACAGTTTCTTAATTTTTTATTTCAGTGACCCAACAAATTCATTGATTTCCGTGAGCAATTGAAGACTTTGCAGGGAAGGAGTTCATAGAAATCTAAGAAAACTTGCTTCATGCTTTATATAAAAGAAACATTTTTTGATAGGGAATTCCAGTGTATCCAATGCAGGAAGCACAACTTATCCTTAATTCCCAGTTTTTAGATTCCTATTTAAATGGAAGATGTGGGCTTCATGAACAAGTACTCTCTACTTTTTCTGAGTCTGCTCAGCTGAGGAATTTTTCTCTGTGCACTTTGGCTGTTCCCCAGGTAAACATACCCCTGGAAGCATGACAGTTACTAACTGAGGACTTAGATGCATTCTGGGAGTTTCTGGACTGTAAACCCTTGGCAGACRGAGACAGCATCTGAACATTTCTGCCAGAGTTGAGCCAGCATTATGATTAATGCTTATACRTGACCTATGGAAGTTAGAAAGTATATCTAAAACCTAAAAAAAAATAACAAATGCCAACAAGAAACCTCCAAGAGAATCAGCCTCCTCCTGATGCTGCTGTTAACACCAATTGCCTAGATGGTTTTTCCCAGATTCTTCAGAAGCAGAGTGGGCTGCTGAATAACTATTACAATTTTTTCCAACAGAGGAGGATAATGCCGGCTCAAGAGTTTATCGGGTATAACATGTTCGCTGTTTAGCACATTGGATCTACTGATTGCTTCTTTCTTGAAAGTAACACACAGCAACACCATGCATAACATAGCAGCTCCTCAAAGGAGTTCCTCATGGGAAAGGGGAGGTGCACGTCTGCACGTCTCTTTCTTCTATGTCTTCAGTCATACAAAACAGTAAGTATTGTAGCATATTTTTTAACAAAAATTACTGTGTGCTTAGACAACACTAACATTTAGAAAATTAATACGATCCTACTGCACAGTATTGACATCCTAGTGACTGACGTGAAGGAAATCACAGCTATCAGACAAGGAGATAGACCTCAGGTGATCTTTGGAATTAAGAAAAACACACAGAAAATAAAAGCCTCTCTTGAACTGTCAGGAGAAGATTGCTTTAAACRCAGGGTTTTGCTCCAAACAACAGCTTGGCAATTTCTGATTTTTAGAAGGAAAATCTGTTTCCTTTTACTTGAAACACTTATGGATCACAGCCCAGCCCTCAGTGACAGATGTTGATAACRCAAAAACTACATCTGACAGAAATTCTCATAATAAAAATAATATTATGACTAAGACATCCATCCTGCCAACACATATCTGTGGCCTTAACTTGTAACAGACAAACATTTTGATGTTTGTAACACCAGGACCCAAGTTTAACCGGATTTTTTCCCTATTTTCTTTCAATAGCACAGCCTGTTTGACGTTTCTGTGCAAGTAGTACTAGGGACAGCAGAAGCTGAGTTATTGGTTGCAGGGACAAGAGATAAGCAGTCAGCGACTTTYAGGCTTGAGTTTGCAAGCCTGGAAACATCAATAGAATCAGGAGTGTAATCCTGAAAACAGTCAAAAGCAGAAAAAAGTTGGGAGGTTACTAAAATAAGCCTTGGATTCTGCTTCAAAAGGGATGTGATAAAATTCCCTAGGTATTTATACCTTCCAAACACTTTTGTAAAGGAATGTAATGTATTTATCACTGCCCATCTGGGGAAACAGATTCCTGGAGAAAAACAGCCCTGACTGATCATATTCAGAATTACATCCTTGGATTTAGAATAGAAGTATTCCTTGTATGCTCCGCTGGGAGAACAAGGCTGATCTCAACAGAGGGATTCACCTCACCTGTCCAAACAAGTAGACACATCCTCTTTAGTCCCCTCTCACCTCAGTGAAGGGAAGCAAGGACTCATGAGGGACAATCCACCTGAGTTCTTTTAGGTGACTGCTCAGAYGCAGGAGAGCTGGAGAGTGTTCTACTCTTGCACCTGTATAGGGATCTGAGGGTTACCACTGCAGGCTGAACTCAATGTTCTAAAGTGAGGAGAGATGCCTCAGTGGCTTGAGGAAGCATACATAATTTGGTGCCCTAAAAGGCTTTGCAAGTCAGRACTTCTGTGAAACAAACTTGCATAGCCATTGAGGCAGGATATGTCCATTTTGGCACCTGTAACAGCTGCATTTGGACTTTGGGACTCTCACTGCTGGAGATCACACACACAGACAGTTATGCATGCATGTTTAGTATCATCCTGCCACACAGCAGCATTTTGTCCTCATGCAAGTACCTGCTTTTCTTGCCCTGCACCTCCTCCACAGAATAAGCTACCTTCCTCCTCCTCTTCCTCACACTAGAGGTATCACTTACTCATCCGGGTCTCACAACSACCCTTCCTTCTCCTTTACATGATCTGCCATACTCAGCTTTCCTGTACAGCTAAAAGAGTTTATTGAAGGAAATTTAAAGAAGTCCATTTAAATATTCTTTTTTAATTTAAAAAATGTTGGGAAAAAAACCCTCTTCAATTTAAAATGGGCACCTGCCATCCTGACATTGGGATTTCAAAGAGGCTAACAGCATCCTATCCTTTCTGTGTGCTGTTGGTGTGTCTTCACAATTCTTGCCCCATGGATGCCCTAGAGTTTTGGCAAAACTTTTATAGAAGCATCTGAAAAGACCTCTGTAAGTGGGGTGGGGAGAAGTTCAACTTCCTTTTTCCTAAAATATTGGGATTTTCTTATTCATCTCTTGTTGTCCTAAGGATACTAAATTTGCCTGGATGTATGTGCTTCAYGTGGCATTTTTCTTCTCAGAGCAATGTGTTCCAATTCCCCTCCCCATTCCCATCTACTGAATCATAAGTTGGCGAGCTCACCAGGTGAGGGAACGTAAGTGTAATTGCACGTAATTGGCAGGCCATCAGACATAGCAAACTAAAAGTTCAAGGGCGGAAACACTAATGACAGCTGCGTGTATATATAGCGACAGTCATTTTTTTGATCAGGAGTAGAGTGCAGAGATGTTTTAATTGACACTTAATGTTATACATGCTGTGCTACATTTAACCTGTTTGAAAGCTGGTGTGTGGGTTGCACAGAGTTTAACAAATTGCTGCTGCATRTGATTCCAATGTGATTCTCAACTCCAGCTGCACTTTACGAATACTTGCCATTTACTTACTGAGGGAAACAATGCTTCCCCTATTAACTTCTCTTAYGCTTCAACAAAGGTTACACAATTAGTTTTTTTCGAGGTGATTCACCTCAAGTCCCAGTAATGTTTTCATGGTTTCTGCTAGTTGCAGAGAAAGCAGAGCAGGCAGCAGTGTGCATAACCTTCAGGACTCAGTATTGTCTATCTAGGCTGTGTACTCTTCACGGTTCAGAGATCATACATTCTGTTTTTTCATCTCTAATGGGCAGCTATCACTGGCTGTACCTTTAATGTTCCTCTCCTAATGGAAAACAATTAAGGGCAATAGTTTTTAAGAGGACCAGCCAAAGGGCTGGATTATGGCTTAAAAGAGGACTGATTTTCAGCCAGTGCTTACAAAGTGCTTAAAATTGGCAGGGAAAAAAACCATTGTAAAACACAGAAGTGATCAGTAGGATTTGAGAAATTCTGCCCTAAAAAAGTGATTGCAGACTTTGATGGACATTGGTATAACAAAGATCTATATAGTCACTGTTCAGTACAGGTACATTTCAAAGAGGAAGCTATGCTTTAGGTTCATGTTCTGATCCTAAATCCCTTATTTCCAAATCCACAGTCTGTGCTCACAAATGACCACAATATTCTTCATATTCAGGGGCAGAAGAGTGTCCACACAGTTATTTGTTTATTCACTGCAATTTTCTAAAGARATAAAACCTTCAGTCCCACTCCCTACATAGCTGGTTCCACTTCCATGCACACACCACCTAATCCGAGGAGCCATTTAGTGCAGGAATGTTTTGAGTCACAGCTTCAAATTTTGCTCTCTTGTCTTTATGCTAGCTGTTATCAAACGGGCCTTTATATGAATTAACAGGGGCCAATTAGCAGGAACTGCAGATAAGCCTTTGTGTGTTTGATTGTGTAACAAAGAAATTAAATGACTGATGTTTTATCTTAAAGTTGCAAAAACAAAATAGCTAACTGGTATAACACAAGCACAGACATATCCTCACAGGACTGACACATTCAGAATAGCATTGTAATTAATGTTTAAAAGGGTGGAAGTCAAGGCAAAGAATGTACATATTAGTGGGCTTGTTCTGCTGACATCTGATAGATACATTATAAATACAAAAAAAAATAGATACATATAAACAAAGAAATAATATTACAGGAGCTTTTACAAGACTTTCTCCTGTTACCTGGATTTTTCCACATATTAGCCTCAAAACGTTGTTTGAGACCTACATTTTTTTCTCTCCTGCAACAGTGGTAAAGACAGGACACCCACAGAACCCAGCTAATAACAAAAGATTGAGCAGAAACATCTTCGCTGCATAGAAATTTACCATTAAAATTGTACTTACAGCTTGTTTTCTTCTGTGCTTGAGTGTGCTGGTCTGTCTTATTACTCAGACCCATACATTCAATGGAATATGTGTTTTCTTAATAGTGGCAGCACCTGTATCTGCCTTTCAGGAGTGGTGCAAGAGGACAATCCAAATTACTTTGTTTTTGCACTCACCCACTGTTGTGTACCTCAGAGTTTACAGGGAGGTCTGTGGCCTCTTAAGAACCCACATTAATTTTGCCATTGATTTCCTGATTTCAGCTCAGTTATACAGTAAATGAAGAAGGCACGGTGTCACAGAAACATCCATCTCCATGATTCACGTTATGGAGAGCTATGTCACTTTTTATCTTTGTGGACAGTTTCATGAAGGTGGGAGACAAAGGTCTGACACATTTCTAACCACACATGACTGACACTACAGTGGAAAACACAAAACAACAACAGAATTCCATCAATCAAATGAAACAAAGAGATATATGTGGAGAAAGATCAGGAAGAGCAACAGGAAAGATCAGAGGTCTGAAACAGTCTGTGACAAAAGACAGTAAGTATTGGGGCTGTGATGACACAAAAGCAGCAGCTTTAAGCCACCAGAGAGATCAAGGGTGGACCTGTAAAAGCTTTGTAAAGATAAAGCACATAGAGCCCAGGAAAGGCTTGTTTGGGGAGACTGCAAAAAACCCATCAATAAAGGTCTCAAACACACGTCAGACAAACACCTGTCAAGAAAAACAGATGTATTACTGATTCTACCTTCTTCTTACGGGATTCTCCAGGCTATTTTATAAGATTTTTATACAGTACTCCACTTCTTAATGCGAATACACACGTACTTATCTAAACAGTACAGAAATAATAGCAAGTTAGACAAACAAGAAGAACAATCATGGCTTAAGAATAGACAAAAATTAATTTCATAGTAATTACAAGGTAGATGGAAGTACTAGAAATGTAAGCATGAATCTTAATAAATTAAATTATCTTTAGAAACTAATAAATCTACCAAGTAATTATTTGTTCTGCTGAAAACACCTTTTTTTTTTTTTAATAAAATACAGATAATTAAAAATAAAAACTTGGAGAACTGTAAGTTAGGGGGAAAGTTATGAACTAAAATAGCTATCAAATATATCAAATCTGCCTGATGCTGAAATTCACTGGCATAGAATGATTCATGCCCACTTCCTTATCCTACAAAACTGGGTTTCTGTGTTTGGATTCCCTCTTTGGAATGGTCTTTGGAATCAAGTTTTCATTCAAAAAACATCCCTAGCTATGAGTAACTGCAGGCCAAAATTGTGCTGAGGACTATCTTAAACAGTGGGAACTCAAGTTCCAGTGCACAGGAATGTTTTCTGTCAAAGTTTAATTTACTGGCATAAACATAAGTAGAGATAGCAGTGTCATAGTAGAGTAATTCCCAAGATTCTGTGGATTTACAGTACCACGTGAGAATAAATACCAGGTGCCAGGGCCCAGAAGGTAGTGTTTGGGGGCTGTTTGGGGCCATAGTTGTAAGATTACAGACCCTGAAGAGCATGGAGCAAAATGGCAAATGCAGTTTGGATGTTGCCTTTGCAACCTGAAGATTAAAGAGAATCATGTGAATTTTGTCTCCTGAACTGCAAAAGGGAGGGAAGGGCTTATAGGTGGTTTCCGAATGAATATAGGATTTCAAGTCTTAAAGAAAAAAAGTTAGAAAAACAAAAATAACGTGCACACTCATGTCATTAGTGGTCCCAGACTACTCCCACTGTTTCTAGCCCTAGCCAATCCGAGAAAATTAGAGTAGGGAAAGTTAAAATAATAAATGTGACTGAACTTTACTTTGTACAGATTTTTATTAGTAGGGCTTGGGTCTAGTCTACTACAGTATGGGCATTACTACTAAGCACCCACTCTCTGTCTAGCAACCAGGAGCACTGTCTAATCCTGCATCCCAGAGTTTGTCTTTAATTGTATTGATATACAATTTAATTGTATGGAATTAATTTAATTGTATTGAGGTGAGTGGATTGCATTGAAAGCTGAGGTTTTGGTCCGCTCTCCTCACTGACAAGCACCTTAAGCACACAGTGCCTATAAAAAGAGTTGCCTTTATTCAAAGTCAGGATAGAGGAGCCAGCAAACATAAAGGCAAAGAACAAGCCCTCTTAGCCCTCAGCTCCCCAGTCCTGCCTTTCAGATTGACGTTCTTGGGCTTCCCTCTTCAGCAGCATTAATCTCATGGTCTCTCTGAAGCAGTGGAAAGTATCCTGCTTTACATTAGAGCAGTCAGAAGTTCAAATCCTGGTAAAACTGTCATGCGGATCATGAATATTTTCTTCCTGTACCTTGTGGGAACACTAAACTCAGAAAGAAAATTAACAGAGAAAAAATTCATAGTAAGTGAAGCCACACTGCAATATCTAATAAGAACACAGCCTTTATTCCAATAAAAGCTCTTTGTGTTAACTCTTTTTATTAAGAGGGACCATGCCAATTTCTCTGTACACATGGCAGATCAGAAGGGGCTTTCATAATGCAAAGCCTTAGAGTATCTTCTGAATGTACCTGGCACTGCTCTGAATTTGCACTGCCTACTGTTCCTCTTCATCTCAATCAAAGAGAATAGCTCTGAATAAAGATTAATGAAAATCATTATTAAGGTGATTATTGGCAGAGATTATTTTTGCTGTTAGTGTCTGAGGCATTCACAATGTTGTGTGTAGAGGAGAGAGCCATTTTCATTAAAGCTCTCACACACACCCATTTTCTTTTTCAAGATTAAAAACCAGCCTTAAATTAAAGGGACAAATGCTGGCATCCTGGGTACAACTGTTATTCTAGTCCCTCTGCTCAAAGGAAAAAGATTAAATGAACTGATATTATTTCCTAATTCCAGGCAGAAATGAATCACAGATCACTAGAGTTTCTCTGTYGTGTTTTTTTTTTAATTATATTTATTGAAATCAAAAGTATTCACATCCCACTTTACGGTGAAGGGCCTGCTTCTTAGACCAAACTTTCCTCCAGTCTCAAATCTGACAGGGTTACATACCAGAGATGATATAATTTACGCACAGAAAAAGCTTTGTCATTTGTGGCCCATATAATTTCACACTTGCCAGTCATCTGATTCAAAAAATATTTGAAAGAACTTATTATTTTGTTGTGTTCAGCAATTTTTATTCCCAAATAATACAAGAACATAACCAGCATTCATCTGTAATTTAATGTCCACAGCCACTCCTGATGTAATTATGGATGAGACACAACTTGCTTGATTTTAGGTTTTGTCCTGTACATCTGTACTAGTCACCCTAGGTTCCATTTCACAAAGATTGAGAATATGAATCATCTAATATACCTCAGATATCTATTTTGGATGAAACCTGCCCAGAATTTCCTCTTTCATTCTTCTGAGCAACTGCAGACACCTAAAATTTAGTAAGATTAATTGTACCCTGTGTCTGCTAGTCTTGCCAGTGAGACACATGGTCCGGGCCTCTCTGGCTTTCTGGATGACCACTACACAAGAAATGAAACACTGCAAGACCTTGGTGCAGAAGTTGCATTCATGAAACCTATCAAGACATGACGTACACCATTTCAAATAATAATAATCATATGAGCTAATTTAAGAGTCCTTTCTGCCTTCTCTCAACCCTCCCCCTGATGGAATGTAGATGACTAACTCTTCTAAGTTGTCCAAATATTTTTTTTAAAAGCCCTGACCTGTAGCAAAACCCACACCAATTAGTGGAAAGTAGGTACTATCTTCTCACAGGTTTATTGCTAAACACAAAACCAGACTGGCCTCACTTGAAGGGACCCAGAAAATAAAGATCAGGATTATGACAGCCTGCAGGCCACCATAATAATAAAATGTGGCTTAAACAGAAATGAAATCCTAATCCTGTTCCAGCAGAAAGCAGGAGTATAGAGCAAGAAAATACTATGAACACAAGGTCATATCCTTAATGCTGCTACTGGGCTTCTAATGATGTGTTGACTTAGAGCCATTGCAAGGGATCTCAGCAGTTTAATTTCTTCCTTCCTCAAGAATGAGGGGGTAGACAGGGCAAAAGCTCATGTTGGGGTGCACTATGTGGTGGTAGAGAGATAGGCCCTGAGGGCCAGAGAGAGAGCCTCTTTCCTGGACCCGGAGGTGATCCTGGAAGTGCATCCAGGTCACTGGGGACGGGCTGAGAGAGGATTGTGGGTTTCTGGTCAGTGTTGGACCTATGAGATGTGATAATTGTAGTTTGTGACCTTATAGGGCATTGTTTACCTGTTGCCATAATAGGCAATGTCTGTGCACTACCCCAGGTGATTGAGGGACACTGAGGTGAACATCTTTCCTGTTTATATGATGTGATATCCTGTTAAGTGCTAGTATTTAGGGAATATTTTCCTGCGCAATAAAGGTTTTTGCACTTTCTATCTTGAGTGCGGAGTCATGCCCTTGCGTGAATACTGCAGCTCAAGCTTGCTGCTGCTGCTGCTGCTGCTGCTGCTGCTGCTGCGGGGTAAGATTTTCAGGAGAATATTGCTACTGCAGTGGGTGATCATGCACCCATGTGCCTTGCAGCCGTCCAACACACACTGACCTCTCCCTCAGCATTTCATACATCTTGAGAGCAAAGTGTCCATTGACTCTCATGTGCTTCCCTGTGAAGTGCCTGCAAATGGGCTCCGGAATATGCCTCCATTGCCTATTTACCTCTTGATCATGGCATAGCAATGGATTGGCTGTGACAACTAATGAGAGCATTTGGGAAATCATGAGTATTCAGTGGAATTCAATGCAAATTAAATACATCATTGGATATATGTAGGATTCTTTATGTGCTAACAAAACCTCTCCAGTTCTGATCTCTGAGTGTTAGTCTTACATAATTTTGCAATGTTGCTGTAAATTCCTTAAAGACAGATGGATGGTTGATATATTGTAAATTGCAATACCTATAAAAGATGGGGTGACTGCAGAAGATTTGGGTTTATCTTTCCCCTGAAGCGATGAATTATCCAAGGGAATATGACAAGCAATTCATCAAAATATAAACTACACGGTCAAGCAAGAGTATATATTCTTTTAAAACCTAAGCAAAAGCCCATCAGAATTCAACAGCAGTCTTTCTATTGACTTCTGGACGCTTTCGATGCAGACCAAAGGAAAATTCACGGCTAAACATGGTTGGGTGTAAAGTAGCATAAAGTGATAAGTTGGAATAATACGTTTTTATTCTAATGAAATCATTAATTCTTTTCCTCTGTAAAATTTATGTGTGTTATTGTGTTATGTTTCAGGTCAGTGTCTTAATCTTTTTCAGTCTGAACAGGAAAGGAAAGATTTTTCTTTTAAAATACTGAAATATTTCCCGCAGTAAATACTGGCCACATAAATTTCTGAATAAGAGATCGTTATTCCTCCCTGGAGCAGCACATTCACCTCATCATCCATGGATTTCGTTTTTGTATAACCTCTTGTGCAAAAAAGCAATTCTTTCTCCAAAGTGAGCATACATGGCTTTATAGTGGAAGAAGGACCTAAATATTGAGGAATTGTGACATTTCCTATTAGAGAGAGAAAAAAAAGTTGTGTTTCTCTATGAGCCCTGTCATCTGCACAATTCTTTGGATGTTTTTTATGTCACTCTGTTGTGGTTTAACACCAGATGGCAATTAAGTACCATGCTGCATGCTGCAGCTCACTCACTCCCTTCCCAGTGGGAGGGTGAGGCGAATTGGAAAGAGGTAAAACCCATGGGTTGAAATAACAACAGTTTAATAATTGAAACAAAACAAATTTAATAATGCAGATGATGATGACAATAATAATAATAATGAAAAGGAAAATGAAAAGGAAAATGGAAGCAACAAAAAGAAAAGAGAGAAATAAAACCCAAAGAGAAATGAGTGATGCACAATAGCATTTCTCACCCACTGACTGATACCCAGTGCATGACCCAGCAGTGACAGGCCCCTCAAGGCCAACTCCCCCCAGTTTGTATACTGGGTGTGATATTCTCTGGTATTGAATATCGCTTTGGCCAGTTCAGGTCAGCTGTCCTGGCCTTGTTCCCTACTGGTTTCTTGTGCACCTCTTGGCTGGCAGAGCATAGGAAACCGAAAAGTCCTTGACTTTGAATAAACACTACCCAGAAACAACTGAAATATCCATATGTTAACAATATTATTCTCACACTAAACCCCAAACCCACAGAACTGTACCATCTACTAGGATGAAAATTAACTCCATCCCAAATGAAATCAGGACACACTGATGCCTCCATACACAGTTGCAAACACCTCGATGATCTCCCCTGCTTCACCAGCAAGAAGTGATATCATCTGGAGATGCAGAAGTGGACAAGAAATTTTTTCCAACATCAGAAGCCAAGGTGAGGGAAAAAATCTCCAGCCTATCCCAAAGAAGAAAAATCAGAAATGTCATCTGGTTGTCAGACACCTTAAGACTTTCAAGAAAATGAGTGCTGCATTTTTTATTAGCAAAAGCAGACTCCTGTACTCAGGAATTTAACATAACTTGATTTTAAATCCTGACTGATGTTGTGTGTTCTGCACTGCCTGTTTATTTGGAACTTGCCCAGCTGCAGACCACATCAGCTGGTAAAACAAAAGATAATAATTCTCACTGCAGTATGCAAGGCAGAGCTTTGTGAAGTGCTTTTTATCAAATGCCTGGTGAACTGACATCCTTCTGTCATGCACAGAAAAAATACAGCAGAGACAGCTGTAGCATCAGCTCACCTGCTGTGCCTTAACCCAAGAGATCCCAGCACCGTTTGCTTGGCCAGTCTTCCCTCCCTCTATTGATTCCACCTCCTGCATTAATGGCTGTCAGTAATAGCGTGCTCTGAGATAGGGCTGTTGTCCAGCACAGAGGATATTGCCTGAATCATTTCATATCCTCCCCTAAAAATGACCCACAAGAGCAGTGAACAAAATAATGATAATTTAAAATTAACACCTGTATGAGAGAGCACAGCCTTTCCCCAGGGTTCAGAGCCACTTAGTCTTCAAAGCTTTTCGAGAAAAGCTTTTTTATTTAAGTTTTGCCAGACTGCATGCACAGTCTCAGACAAGCAGTAACAAATATCAGAAGAGAAATTGTTCTGAGATACAGCAGGAAATTAATTGAAAGCATTGCGAGTGTGTGCACACAAATATAAAGAAACTGTCGGAGTACTTGAAGGAAGAGTTTACTGTACAAACATCTCTCCTGTTATTCAGTCTAAAGAAATTCAACAAAAGATATTCAGAAAGGGGCTTTGTCGAGTAAGAATTTACAAAGAGAGTGATAAATTGTAAGATAACAAATTTATCCATCAAGCTGAGAGTACCAAAGAACAGAGCCTTTCAGCAGCAGCAGCAGCAGCATGAGAACCAAAGCGTTATGCAGAGTACATCAACATGGTACTATGGCCAAGCTTAGCTCACTGTAGAAGATACCCAGCTAAGTACTTAATCCCAGTTTTGGGGCAAGCTCATTTAGCAACAGGACAACAACCTATGTTTCACTGTGTTCCTAAATCCTTAGGCCTTAAATACCACTTGTCAAGTGGATTTAAGTTATTTAAGTTCACAGGAACTTTTTAAACTTGATTATTAGAGATTTCCTTCAGAGAGGAAGATGGGTTCTTATACATTCAGCATTTGTAGAAATTATTTCTAAGTTTTTGATATTTAAATAAATGCCATGGATGTTGGTGGAGATACAAATTCTCTTTCTGTGAAACACAGAACTTTCTTCATAGGCTGCTTCTTGCACCTGTGGAGACAAGAGTCCCATTTTCTGAATGCAGCTGAGATGTTAGCCTGGAGGGTCTGATGAGAGTCTTTTCACCTGGTTCAAGGTGGTAAAAGAGTGAATCTCCCTGAAGCTAACTCCACAGTACAAGATTTCCTTGACCCCTCAGGAGAATCCAGGTTCGCCATTGAATACAGCAGAGGCAGGGTTTTCCAGGCCAGGAAGCCAACATCTTACATTTAAAATACAGCAGCAGTGCACTGGCTGTTCCACCCTCACCTCCCCAAAGGCAGGGTTGGCATTCCAGGGCTCCCTGGCCACACCAAGATGGTGAAGCAGCAGAAGATCAGTGGCCTGTGGCGCTGGGGTTGCCCAGAACACAGTTCCTCATTGAACATGCACAGGGATATAAATTTAGTATTTTATTGAATATTTTATTAATACAAATTTAATATCCATTTCTTTCAGTGCACCATGTCACTTGGTGGACATCTTCAGTGACGTTCCAGTGTTGTGGCTTAATATGGCCTACCTTACCAGACCTCCTCCCCTCTGCTGAGGTCAGCTCCTCACTCAAAGTCTGAGAAGATCCCCAGTAAAAAGAGTAGCTATGGTCAAGATTGGAAGAAACAGATGCCTAAGATGAGCTGTCTTAACCCTTTTTTCATCTTTGTTAAAAAGCTTAAGAAGACAGTTGTCCTCACTGAGACTTGTCAGAAACTTGGCATTTTTCTCTAGCAGATCGTGTAGTTGTATGCCGAAATAGACACATTTCAATGTCTTCTTTAATTTTTTGTTTGCACATTGTTATTTTGAATAGTCAGGTGGACATATATATATGATTTAACTTTATTTTCAATTCTTGATTTGAGTACAAATTTGGAGAATAAAACAAGAGAAAAAAGGAAAAGTGAAGAAATTGATGAGCATCATAAGAAGCACATAGAGAAATACATTGCGGGGCAGGGTTGAGTGAATGTTTTTCTCTCTTCTTCTTTCTGAAGTCTGACAGTATTTTGCAAGTTAAAGTAGCCAAGGGAAATATTTTCATATAAGCAGAGCGTATCTTCACTGCTTTCATTCTTTGCTACCATTAACAGACATTAAATTTCAACGGGTTCATAATAGCAGAAGACAAACCAATAAATCAAACCAAATCAAAAGGCCAAGAAATGAATATGTTGATGTGTGTGCTTTTAGGTATGTAATATTATCTACATTCTGCACAAAACAAACACCAAAGACATAAAGRCTTGTCATCATGCCTCTAGAAAGACACCATCCTATGGTTTTGATGCATAGTAATGTATTTCCATGTATCAACAGGTCACTATCAAGTTATAGAATTCTATCTTGTTGTCATCCATTGCCTGATCAGTCAAGATCAGGATCCAACCATGTCAGGTACTAGGCAAAGACAAGACMGTGCATAGTCACCATCCTAAATGAACTGAACAGTCGAGTGATGAATGGAGAAAAAGACAGTTACCTAATCAAGGAGAGTAATGTGAAGCCCAGCAAATAACATGTCAGTTGCAGGAAGGATTTTGTTTGTTTTCAGGTAAGTACAAGGGACACAAATAACACGCTAAATTGAAGGGCTAGAGAGTGCAGTGATAAAACAGCTTGGAACCAGCCRCTGAGGAGGAGGGTAGTAGGAACCTAGAGCATACCAAACTGAAAAGAGAGTGGACAGAAAAAAATGAAAGGAAATATCCTCAYGAAGTTGGCCTTGGCTTTTACATCTGCCCTTTCTGGCTGTAGGTAGAAAAAAATAGCAATAACAATTCCGATGSCATAATAATTTTTATTTAACTTTTCCCATTTCCCTTACAAAGACTAAGTAGGTATAATAGGTTGGAATTTCTCTAGGTATAGTACTTCCTTATATCAGGTTTGTCTTAGCAATGCCAAACAAAGTCCTTATCCTAGTGTTTGGGAGCAGTGCAGAGGGAGGCACTCCAGGAAAGGCAGTGCTACCTTTTCTCTTCTGCCCGTGTCAAGCTCTGTATGGGAGAGTGTTGTAGCTCACATTAGGGCATCATTTATTTATCTATGACCCAGAGAGGCAAGGTGAAAACTCAGCCCATTTCTCATGCTGTCCCTTCCAAGATCCTTAAATCCACAGAAAGACTGTGCTTGCAATGCGGACTTGTCTCACAGGTTTAAGAAATTATACCTCTTGTTCTGCTGGATGTCAACAATAATCTGGTTAAGACTTGACATTRGAAGACACTTTCCCTAAATAGACAGCCACAACATCAATCCTCAGAAAAGCTTTTGCAACTTACTGGAGGAGCATTCACAAATTTGACATGGAGTTAGTGGTGCTGTGTGGGGACTCAAGGCATTGTGAGGATGGAGGAGTCTGTTCCCTTTCATGAGTCTATTCTTGGAAGAATGGGACATCTTCAATTTCTACCAACTGTCAAAATTAGTCTGAAAAGTAGACTATCAATTAAAAGGAGAGAAAAACTTCTTTTATTAAGGTGAAAAACTTAAGAAATTAATAATTGTGTTTGAAAGTGGATACGCAGATATGAAACACGATGTGTAGCTCGCTACTTCTAGTTACACTTCACAAGGTTTTMATATAGCTATAGAACTGTCCCAATACTTTACAATTCTGCAAGATAGGTTGTTATCTCTACTCAAGATACTGGCTGCTGTTTGAGGAATTATGTTATCCTTTAGGAATCCCCCTGTTCTTGAAACACAGGACATTCATGGAAACTGCTAAGAGGTGATTTAAAAATAAATAAAAGGGTGTTCTTTACACACTTCTGGAATTTGTTGTTGCAGAAGGTGGAGGAGCCAGGTAGCATCAGCAGGTTCAAAAGAAGTTTACGCAAATTCACAGCCAAGATATCCATGAACAAATGTAGGAAAYAGGAACGCATGCTATCCAATGATTACAGTTTTTGCAGGGAATATGAGGGAAAAGGACTGTGGAAGGTGGCCAGGCTCACATGCTATCACTCAATGGCATCTCCTATTGGCACTTCTGCGGACAGAGTACCAGGCAAGACAGACTCATTGGCTGGGTCTTTACCCTGTCATTTCAAGTATCTGGACATTTTCTAATGATGAAAGCAAGGTCTATGTATATACTTGATGTTTAACTTGACTGTAAGGAGTTCATTTACTCACTGAAGACGAAGTCATCCGTGAAAACAGAAATGCTGGCTTTAAACTTTAGCTGTAAAACTTTGTAGCAAGCCTATTGGGAACCATATTTTATGCAGACATAATAAGAGCAACAAGAAAGCATCTTCTTCTTCTCCTCACTCTTGAAAGAGACTGCCCCAAATTCCAGGTGAGCCTACCAAGTAAGTGGGAAGACATCTCATTTCTTCTTACTGCATTGCTACACTCAATAAAATAGGACGGAATTTAGCCCTCAGTCATCTTTAAGCTGACAAGTGCGAATTCAGATGAATTCTGGAGGAAGAGAAGTACTTCGGCTGATAAACAGAGGGAAACTTGCAGACAGTATGCTTCAGGAGAAACAAATTTCAAGTCAATGCAAAAATCTGCTGCTGGGAGTTTCATTTTAATCAGTCATTTTCTTCTTGTTTTTATTTGCACAGCAGTTCTGAACAAATTGAATAGTATTTTTTTCTCCTTTAGTGCAGGCTGGGTTTCTACCACTTCCACTGTAAAGGAGAATTCAATTTTGCAGTGATAAGTTCAAGATTACAGAGATAAGAAACTTGTAGGAAGTGGGTGGGGGGCAGAAAGACTACCAGACACAATGGAGAATACTGAGAAAATAAAGAAAAAGGAGAATTTTTCAGCTGCATTTTACATGCTGAACCTAGACATTTTTCTCCAATCTAAAATCTTCAGCCAGAGAGAAAGTAGTGAGCTTTGCTGATGCTAATTTCATGTCTTCGTTGTTTTAGAAAGATGCATTTACATTTTCTGTGTGGATAAGCAGGACTCGACAGCTTGTGGAGAGAGATAATGTAAGCGCTGAGCTCTGTTGAACCTTGGCAGCTTTCTAATCTTTCARGTTTTAATCTCAACTCATTGTCCAAACTCTATCTCTCTAATGGCCAGAGTAAATCCAGATTTAGATAAAAAAAATGGGTATGGGTTCAACTGAAACTCTAGTGGAGGCTTGATGCTGTGTTCTGAGGTGGAAACAGCATAAGCCTTAGCAAGGCAGATGGGGAACTRTTGTGGATTGTATTTTTTAATATGTGTCTGCCACCATCACTGCTGCAAACGGGCAACATGCAATAGTGGTGACTGAGGATGGATGGCTTATGGCACAGAATAAGCACAGATGAGAGGGCAGCTGCCCTGGGTCAGCTATCTTAGTGTCCTGTCATCAGAGATGGCCAGAGCAGCTTCCTTGGGAGGARGATACAGACACAGAGACTGTACAGCAATGATATGCCAGAATAGTCCTCTGCTCCTCAAARATTTGCAGCGTAGGGACAGTCTGAGCCAGTCCTGTTGTCTGAACTCATTAGCCCTCAGTGTATTGTGTTCTATGACTTCATCCAGTCATCTTCTCTATGCACAGTTTCAACACACACAGACCCTTGTGGCAGGGAATTTCAGAGATGAACAAAATATTTTCTTGCTTTGTTTGCTGTGAAGCTGCTACCAGCTACCTTAACTTGAAGTTTCTAGGTTCTGTGTGGCTAGAGACAGTGGAAAATTATTTCCAAGAAGCCCTTTGAGCATCCCACAAGAATTTGTACAGCCTTTATACCACTCTCTCTCTGTTTCCACTGTTTATCCCTGAAGAGCCACATCCTGTTCAGTTTACTCTCGTGTGCAATCTGCATCCCACCATTGATTACTTGAGCTACTGTTCACTTGCCCTTTTCTAGGAGCACTATGCCCTTGAAAGTGAGACTAGAACTGCACACTGAATTTAAGATGCAGGCACACCAGCACTTTGCATGGTGATATAATGGTATTTTCTGTTTTATTCTCTTTCATAACTATTTTTAACATTGTTTGCATTTTTTTTACCAGAGCTGGGCACAAAGTTCAATAAAACTATATATTATAACCCCAAGATTTCATTTCTGTGTAATAGCAGTTAACTCAGAGCCCACAATTTTGTATGTGAAGTTTGGATTGTTTTTCCGCATGTGTCATTTTACCTTTATCTGTTCTGAATTTCATCTGCCACTTAATCACCAAGTCTTTTAGTCTCTAATAATCTTTCTGCAGTTCTCCACATTGGTTCTCACTTTTAACTCAGCAATTTGACTTAGACTTCCCACTACCATGGCACACCCACTCTCGTTCTTACATCCTTGGAATAAAACACCCCCTCTGATTAGGTTGAGGTGAATAATTGTGGCAAATTGTGTTACCATTTCCATTCTAGATTTTAAATATTTGTGTGCTTGCCAATACCTGAAAACTTTTGAGCCATTGGAAAGTTACGCAAGCAGTGTTGCTCCCAGGGAAGAGTGAAAGAGGGAGTAAATGAGACAGAGTGAATGCCGTTATCAGGAATATCAATATTGTTATGTATAGAGCTTTAGAAGATAACCCAGACAACGGATTTCACAATAGCCTCCCAAAATAGCTATTTTCTTGCCATTAAACTTGATGCCATTGTATAGGTTCTGCATATTTATAGCCTAAACTAGTTCATTATTATCATTTCTGTTCTGACAGAGCTAAGGACATGGTAAGATGCCTGAAGGATTACAGACCAATGCACTGATTTAAGAAATCAGTTAAAGACATGTGTAGGTCTAGTTACCCAATCAAGTTCTTCCCTAAATGTGTCTGTTTTACAGAGTTGTGGATGAACCTGGAGGGTCTGGACTGGGAACGAGATCACAGCCCCTAGTTAGCATTCTCCAGTTATGTTTTTTCAGCTCTTAAAATTCTCCCTAGGATAAAGAAAAAAAAAACAACCCAAAAAAMCACAGAAAAAATACGACTCTTTTAAGGTGGAATTTTAAATCCATAAGTTGCATTTAAGCAGATGGGAACAGGAAAATATTTTAATAGCCTCTTTCCATGACAGTCTGCAGTCCGGCCACACTTGCTGAGTGCTTAGTGACATTAGAGTAGCTCCAAACTATACCTTGAGGTGCTCCTTAATTAAGCCACAAGAAAGCAAACAAACAAGCAAACAAAAAGAGGCTTGACAACAAGCCATTCATGGTTTGAGAAATGCAGTTAGATTGCATGTAATGCTTTATTGCTTTGAGTGAGAACATTTGGCTTCAAAAGTTGGAAATGTATTATTCTGCAAATCTTCTCATTAATTACATTTCATTTTGAATTCAAAGCCAGGCCAGCCTCAATTTATTTCACTCAATTGCATCAGCCCTGTAATGTTATTCTTCAGTTTTACTTTCAATCTGGCTCTGACTGATAACATTTTGAGATCAATAAAAAGGCAGAGGTTGTTACCAAAAATAATGGTATGTTATAAAGCTACTGTAGTCCAACAATTAAGGACATTTTATTATGTAATAAAGCCATTGCTATTTTTTTCACTGAAGCCACACAACATTAATTCAGACAATAAATTACATATGGTATATTATTGATGGGGCAAAAATGCATTGGTTTCTATCAAGTTCAAAAATCATATATCGTTTAATATATTAAAATCAGAGTCCTCAGGAGCCTAAAATGTGATCTTTCTTAATTGAGACAAAATTTATGCATAGCTATTGATTAGATTCACCTGTCAGAGTGGTCCTTCCTGAGTTGGGTAGTATGGAAAAAAGGTAGAAACAACCTTCTGCTCTATAGAACTCACCAGCACTACATTAAACAGCATGACTAAAAGTTTATTTTCACTGCTGCTATCTAGTCTGAGAAATGTATTCAGGGTAGAGGTTATCACTGGCAGGAGTTTGTTACTGGTTTTAGGTGCAGATTTCTCTCACTTCACATTGAAGACTGACAAGTGAACAAATGCACCTGGCACTCGGAGAAGAAAAAGAATCTTTGTGTCCTATAAGAGATGCCTGCACAGTTTTAGCATTGCCCAAAGAAAAATGCTTCTTGAGCAGGGGAACAATATATGTAAGATATACAGCTGTGCTGTGTCTGAGAAGCGGAGCACTTCTGGGTCCTCCAATGGCATTTTAGTTAAACTGTAGACAGATAATAGCCATGCAGATTTCTTTTGAGGTTGATTCACATCCAGTAGGAAGCCAGGAAGAATACAGAGGATTTGAGAGAGCAATACATCCTTTCTGGAGCCTTCTGAGGGGTGAAAGCTATGAATAAGTGCAACTTCAAGGATGGATTGTAAAATTTAGGAATTCAAATTTATAGTCGGGTCTTTAACACRTCTGAGTATGTGTTCATACTTGCCACCAGTGATAGTTACTGAGTTGCTTTGGTTGGATATGAGCTGGTAGCATTAAAATCCTGCTTTGTAACAGTAACTGTTAAAAGCAAACAAGAATTCTGGAAAAAGTAGTTATGCTTCAGACCTTTATTCATCCCAAAACTTTGCTCCAGATATTTATTCATCACAAAAGTTTTGGAGAATTCTTTTCCTGGTGATTAGATAAGTAAAAAACCTACTGCAGAGTGTCTGGTTCTGAATTAAATCCTCAAAGGTAATTTTTAGAGACAGGCTGCTGAGTGAGATGGAGGACTAGCCTGATTCACTAGGACTCTTTCTCTGTTTCAAAGCTAGAATGATCCTCAGCTCATTAGAGAGTTATTTGCATCTGTCAAAGATCCATGCTATGTTAAAGACAAAGAACTCATAGTCTGGGAGACATTTTTTGCATTCTAAATTATTCCATAGACCTTCACCACGATCTTTGTCAGGTCACAAATTAGACCTCATTTCCTCATCCCTTGTCCTTTTTGAATAGTGATAATAGAACTTACTTACCTCATGGGACTGCAGTAGATATTCATAACCCAGTATCTGCAAAGCACCAATAGTATAAGTTAGAACCCACAGAGAAAAACAGGCTRTCATTAGGCACATTTCAAATTAAACCAGATGGGGCAAATGAAAAGATGAAGGACCAAAACAACACTCTCCTGGCTCASAAGGCCAAAGTGATCAATGTCATTGTAATTTCCAGCAGCCTGCCCAGTGTATGAATGTATAAGAGGAGCCAAGACACAGATTTACCAAATCCTCAGAAAGTATGAGCCCTATCTAAATCCCAATTTCAGAGGGAAAGAGAATGTACTCTGTCTACTCTTGTAACAAAACATTCCAGTTCCTTTTTAAACTGTTGTTAAAGTAGTTAAAGTCAGAACCGAAAAGCAAATAAATAAAAAGGATATTATMTCTGAAAACAAATAGATCGTGGTGGCGTGCAGGTATAATACTGCTGAGTTGACCATCACTTTTACTGTTGGATGGCAAGCTCTTTGTTAATAACTGCCTGCTGTTGTGGGATCCCCTGACAGAGGSCCTTATGTGTCACACAGTCTCAGGCACTTGAATGAGGGATTGGGGATGTGCAGTTCAAAATTCCCTTATCAGTCATGCATTTCTTCACGGCGTGGTGGTTTGGTTGGGTTTTTTTTCTTCATTCCCCCACTTCACCAAAGTCAGCTTTGAAATCCCTTAAGCTCTTAAAATGTCCCCAGGTTAAAAGGGAGAGGCACTATCTGTGCCATCATGGACAGGGTACCAATCTTCTCCATTAAATGAAAGAAAGCTGAAAAAGCAATAATCAAGGTATTTGAAGGATAGGAGTAAAATCAGGTTGCTTAGAACTGGAATTTAATCCAAAAATATCTGAGGAGAGACTTCTGCAAAGAGGGATTGACCTTGCAGCCTACTCTTGTGCAGTGCATGCATAGGGCAAAACCACACAGACTTGGAGAACTGCTTCAAGGAAGCCGTTCACACAGAAAGAGAGCAAAGAGAGAGTTGGGAGCCATTAAAGTGAGTTGTGCCCACAGCCCACATTTAAAAAGGAGACCACAATATCAGCAGGACAGAAAAGTCTACAACTGATGCCACTCAGGGGCAGAGGCCTGTGTTTGAAGGGGTCTTGCCAGCCAGCTGCTCAGCCACCGGCTCTGAAACTGGATCTGTAAATGTACAGTGACTGTGGCAATTCACACCAAGTGTTCACATGTGGATTGACTGTACAGAGATTCTCCTGGGCCTGTGCAGTGAGACCAAGCCCTGCACCATGACAGTGAGATCGTCTTCTGCTTTTAATGTGGAGTGAAAGGGGTCCTTGTTCCCTTCAGAGAGAGCCAGAACTCCTCATTACATGCACAGTCACATACTGCAGTCACACAGACCAATAATCAAAGAGATTAAGTGTCTCATCTTGAAGCATCAAATCAAGGGGGAAAGGAATAAAACCAGGGCCACTAGAGATAAGCCTGAGGGTAGCACAACAATGTTAGAGGGATGGTGTGCTAGCAAGGTCCCTTGTTCTGCTATCTCACTCTCTAGAAGTTGTATGCAAGGAAAGAGTGGCAGTAGGGTTGTGGCACCACCCCTGGAGGTATTTCAAAGTTGTATAGGCGTGACACTTAGGGACATGGTTCAGTGGTGAGCTTGGCAATGCTGGGTTAATGGTTGGACTTGATGATCTTAGATGTCTTTTCCAACCTAAACAGTTTTATGATTGTATACTGCAAAGGAATTTCCATCTTGAATCTTAGAAGCACTGACCTTTTGTGGAGTCACAACGCTCAGCCATCTGAAACAAAAAAGATTAATTGAGTATCTGATTTCTATGCAACTGTGATAACCTTGGCACATTATGGGAAAGGCTGTGTTTTGGTGTCTGTTGACAAGACTGATTGTCATCATTGCCTGTTAGGTCCTCCTTCTTCCAGAAATAGTCCAGGTCTGGGCATCCCAAAGTTTCACTACTCCATGCAATGGGGCACCTGCCTTGCAGAGTGGAAACGGCAGATGACGCTAGGAAAGGAGGAAGAGCACAGCAGAAGAAAGATCCAGAGCTCCACATGAATACTGTGTTGAAAGTATACCTATATCCTATGATAAGTCTGACAGCTTCTGACTACTAGACATGAAACTGCCATTGGGAGAGTCTGACTGCTGTTGTGGATTGTATTTTTTAGTGTGTGTCTGTGCTGTTCATGATCCCCAAAATTTTATTTTATTTCTTTAACCTCTGTCTTGTATTTTTCTCTGCTTAATCTTACAAATTTTCCTAAAAAATAGCTAATTATTTCTAAATCTCATTTTAGCAATGATTGCTTTTCATTCCTAGAGTTTTAGATATAAGGGAACATTAATTTATGCATCTGACCATTAGATAGTCCATACTGGGACTCAGTTTGACTGAACCAACAACAAACTAAAGGCTGCRACCTTCATCTGCCTCAGGCATAACCCAGGAATGATGGATTTACAGTGRGCCCTTTGTGAATGTGAAGTTAAACAGCACAACCTCTTTTGAGGTAAGCTTGCTCTTTGAGGGATGATCATGCATTTATTCGATCATCTCTTTAATCCTCATCTGCAATTTTTCATGAGGACTGTGTCACAGCATAAGAAACACGGTGGACTCAGCAATGACAGTGGTACCCACACCTTCAAGAGGGGACATGAGAAAGAAAGTATACCTGCCTACTTCAGCTGCCTTGATTGGCAACAGGTTGAGAGTTAGTTTCGAAAATAATTATTATTTCCCTCATGCATTGTTGAAGACAACATGTGGAATTCAATTCTCTGACTAATAAGGAGACACAGGGGTTCTATCACACTGTGATGCTTTCTTTGAGGAAATGTGAAAAAGATTTTAGATAATACATTCATCTGAGAGTTCATAATCATTTGATCTTTTATTAAATAGCAAAATATGATAAATTATTCCATTATCTGCCTCGCTAACACTTTGGTGAAAATAAGGTTTGGCGTGGTGTCCTTTTTGTCTACAATTGGAGAACACAGAACCTGATAAAACAGCAGAGAAGAAAATTTTAAAAACCTGTAAGTTATGGAAATGGATAAGAAGGTTTTCTGTTGATAAGGCTTTAGCTTCTAAATTTCTCACAGACTGTTTGTCAATAACCCTACTTTTCAAAAATGCCACTGTTACCTTTTGCCTGATGCCAACAACCTAAYAGGGCACATCAATAAGAATTATGATATACAAAAACGTGGCAAAAAACTGCAATTTCAAATGGACACGTAATTTTTCCTGCCCTTCTCACATATTTTCTGATTATACCAGCATACAGTACAGGGCAATTTTGGTTTCAGTAGCAATCTTTTTTAGCTATATGCGCATTTGGGATAAATTTGAGTAGCATTCATGAAAATATACAAATGGGATAGAATTCTGCAGACCACAGTGAAGTTGTCATATTTATACCTCATACATAGATATGAAAAATTAGTGTTTAAAGATTAACTAATGATACAAACAGACTATGCTGGATTGTAGAATAGAATAGAATAGAATAGAATAGAATAGAATAGAATAGAATAGAATAGAATATTTCAGTTGGAAGGGACCTACAGTGGTCATCCAGTCCAAGTGCGAAGGGAAATCAAGACAGCTCATACAGCAAGCACAATGTCATTGACATAATCTTAAATGTGCGTGAAAGTTACAGCCCAGCTATTTACACAGTTTCACGTAGGAATTCTGAATAGCTAGGATTGAAAAAAAGCTCAGGTTAAAAAATTAACATAGTTAATAAATTAATCCTGCTAAATAGTGAAAATAATTATAAAGTTAACTTGACATAGTTGTGGATCCTGGTGATTCCTAAATTAGAAAAGAAAATGATGTGATAGACAATAAAAACTATTCTATTGCTTCTCCAAACACCTTGAAATCTAGAAGGAGCCCTTTATCTTCCTCCCTGTTGGTTGGGATATGTTTATGAACACAATTTCTTTATTTCTTTCCTTTTACTTATGATAGAATCATAGAAACATGGAATACCTTGGGTTGGAAGAGAATCTTTAGAGGCCACCTAGTCCAAATCCCCTGCAACAGGAGGAAATGTCTTCCACTAGATCAGGTTACTCAGAGATCCACTTGTTCATGTTTGAAAACATGGATGATAGATGGTAAATACGTTTTGCAAAACCCAGCAAGTTATTCACTGATGAGGTGCGCAATAGCATGGTAAAGACAAAAAGTAAAAACCTTCGCTGAATAAGGGTATTTAAAATCTGTCTTCCACACAGTTCATCTTGTAAATTCACTGCTGAAGAATCCCAGATTTCTAGTAACCAATCTATATTGCAGGGTTAGTCAGCAATTCAGAGGGATTTGTTTTGCAGTCAATTCAATCACAAATGCTACCAGGGACTAAGAAAGCTGAAGGAAATTGCATCTACCTTCATGAAGTAATTTTCTGAACAACAAACATTTCACTGTAATCCACTTAATTCATAATTAAACTTTCCATACACCAGTCCTTCTATTTTCGGTGCTGTTCTTATAGGCAAAAAAAATGATTAATTCTTTAATAAACTACCTACTTGAAAATTTGTTTGTTTGCAGGGTACCTAAAAGCAGCAGCAACTTATTATGTGCATCTTCATGAATTGGTGGGGGTACACTCTGAACTCCTTTACCGTCTATATTTAGAACTGCTAGTATGCATGAAAATCTGACCTTGAGGACTATGTTAGCTCCTTTTAGCTGAGGGTTTTCAAGTAGTAGGAAATTCAGTTGTCAAGTAAGAAGCTTGAATTATCTACATGTAGATGCCCTCCAGTGAGCAGAAGTTTTGAGCTCTCCTTATATTCTAGCCTATGCTCTAGTTAATGTAATTAAGAGTCTTGGAGAAATTATCCCATTCTAGATTATACATTATTATTATTCATGGCCAGCTGAATTGTTTTCCAGGATTCACTGATAGCAATGACAGATTTGGCACCTAAGACACATGAAGATACCTATAGGTAGATACAAATGTRTATGCTTTTATCTAGAGCTTAATCTATCCTTGCAATTTAACATGATCTCAAGTAGACTGCAAATTAAAAATAGAATAGTGCTTCCTGATTAACACCATGTGGCAATTCTTTTATTTTGTGATAAGGGCTTTAATATAAGATTAGTTTGATTCCTGTATAAAGGAAAAAAAAAACCTCTTCAAAAGGTTCATCATACTTTTATTGAGCTGTCGAGCCAGCAGAAACCTTCAGGAACGTTTATCCTAGCTCTTTTGTCTGGAAGCAGGAGACAAAGCGTAAGACAGGAGGTGCTACAAAGAGAATGGAAAATGTAGATCATTTCAAACTGCTCTAGAGTGAGATTTTGCCACTGAGGACTCCATAACAGGCTGACACACAACCTGGTTATAATTTCTTATTTCAGATAGAAAAAATATTTACACTTGTACTCATGCCAGGTTACCTGCATTAGAACTGGACAGACATAGTCATTTTTGGGGTGCAATTCATCTGAAATATGGAAAAGAATTGCTGCTTGAATTGTCTATTCCTCTCCACTGAGTGTGAGGGGCATTTGATCCAAGCTAATAATTCATATGTAGATAATTGTATCTGACCAGAGGTGTCTCTGCCTCAGTACTGAAGGCCAAGGAAACATGGAGGGTCTGTGCTAAAGCAAGCAAAAGACATGTGAGACAGACTGATTCAGTAACTTTCAGTTTAATTAAAAGCAGACACACATATTCCAGCTGTAACAAAAAACAACTACCTTCCCCCCAAAAAACATCCACAACCACTCTCCCTCCCCACCTCAAAAAAGAAATGAACAAAAAAACCAGACCACACAGACGCACAAAAACGGCAACAATAACAACACCACACCAGAAAACTTTTCCAGGACAATGTTTTCTGTGCAAGCCCAGCCTCAATCAGATTTTATCCTAATAAAGGCAAGACATTAAAATCATGCACTATCATGTGCAAAGGTGCTCCCCACAGATTTTCAAAGGCAGAAAGGCTGCACACTGATCCTATTGCAGGACAAACTCTAGTACTGCTACTTCCAGTATTTTTCTTCCAGTTCTTCTGAACCTTCTATCTAGCCTAATACATGTGTATGACAGGTTCCCTACAGCCACATCACAGAGTGAAAACAAAGTGAAAAGATCACAAAAGGGCTAGCAGTTACCTCCATCACCTGTGTCTCTGCATGTTTAGAGAAGAAAATGCCTGAGAGAACAAAATGTCAGACCTCTAATTTTTTTTTTTTGTCTTGTAGCCCATGTTACAGAGAAATTGTTTTATTTCATTCCCTTTTAAAATAATTGCCTCAGGATCTCCATTTTCTGAGTCACATTAATTGTGGTACCCTTTGATCAAAGTGTACTCTGCATTCAGAGACAGTGGACAAGACACATTATAATAGAGTAGATCTTACTTTATGTCTGCCACTAAATATTCCTCTTTCAAGAGAAAAGCTGGTTTTATACTCTACAYGCAATTATTTTTAACAAATAATGTGCTTTTCCATTGGCAATATTATTCACAGCTGGCCATCACACGACTGCCAAGTCAATCAGTAAGCTGAACTGTGAAGGCTGCTGGTATCCCATACGCTGCTAACAACCAGAATATTCAAAAGTGGTGTTCACAGCTGTCTTAAGACTCAAAATACCTCTTCTGTGTGGTAACACGGTAGTACTCATACACRAACCAGAGAATAAGAGGTACTTCCAGGCGAGTACCAAGAGGGTTCTGTGAGGCACTCTGCCAGGAGGGTAAAGAGGTGGATGCTAGACCAATTCTTATGTCTCATGGCCAAGAAAGAAAGTTGTAGGTAACAAAGTTTTCAAATCAGATTGATCAACTGGGTATCAAGATTCAACACCAGCTCCAGAAGCTGCACGATTTCACAGAGCATGTTCATGTACCTCTCCATAGAGCAAGGCAGAGTGATTGATATGCACAAGCTTTAATCATGTCAACACCATGCTCTGCAAGTGCTAATCTGTCCTGATGGTCCTACCAGGATAGCCACACTGGCATGCATGTTACTTACATGCCCTCAACACCTGGGTCACGAAGACAGTATCCGGGTCATTGCTGATCCTTTGGTTTTTTTGACCAACTAAAAGCATGAAAGTCCAATACACTCARTAAATCCTCTCAAGCTACTCTGAAAATCCCAAGGATAAAAAGACCTTCAGCTTTGTTTTGCTCATTCTGTTGTTTTCAGCTTTTAGATTCCTTTGGGGTTTCCATTTCTTTCCTTTCTTTTTGCAATCTTTGCCATAAACCAAGAACCATACTCAAATGTTAGAAGCTAGAAGCAGCTTTTTAATGACCTATTGAGAATGAAATGAATAATTTAAGATTTACAATAGCTTTAAATTGGTTTTGCTTGTTGTAGAGTGTAAACTTCATTACAGAGGGGGGATTTATTTTCTTTCTGTTTGCTTGCAATGAAATGATACAAAATCCTGTCTCATATTTTCTTTATGTTAATTGGGGATTTAACTGTTTCTTCCTTTGCTTACAGTGATGTACATCAAAGCCCTTAAAATCCATTTTAATTGTGCTGAGTGGATTTGGTCAATTACACTAGTAATCTTTCTATTAATAGGCATGTGAAAGGAAGACTGCTCTGTATGTAAATTAATAGAGCTAATCAGTTGTCCTCCCTTTGTAATAGACATTACAGCATTTGGCAGTACTTCAATAGGAAGTAAAAGTTTTGTGGCGTATGCCCAGGAACATGTTTTTGCAGCCTGCATGCAGAGAAGAAACTGAGGTTATTTCCACATCCTGTTAAAATGTCCAGAATTTATCTGGTCACCAACTAAATATCAGAATATGAGAGCTTTGGCTTGGAAGAATCCTCAGAGTGGGAATTGTAATGAGTATACTGTTCAGAATTCGATCAAGACAATTCTTTTTTGTTACATAGCATTTACCAGCTCTACTTATGGTAAGATCTTACAGCTTGGTGCTGACAGACAAATGAGAAGAAAATTTCTACCCATGTCTAAGAAAAAACAAAAAGAAAAAAAATGCCAAAAAAGGCAACATAAGAAAACRGAGATTACTTGCTCAGTGTAAGTGGGTCTCATGACATGAGTTTACTATTACTACTACTCAGCCAAGTATTTTGCTTTTACCACACAAAGGCCAGTTTTAGAAGAGGTGTGCTGTAATTTATTAAGTTACAGGGAAGTAATGTTTCTGTGATACCTTTGAACATGACTGGACACCAGGTGACCACCAAAACCACTCTATCCTTCCCCTCCTCAGCTGGGCAAGGGAGAGAAAATATAACAAAAGACTCACGGTCAACCTAAGGACAGRGAGAGACCACTCACCGATTACTGTCCCTGCCAAAACAGTCTCAGCTTGGGGAAAACAGTTTAATTAAATACCAATCAGAACAGGATAGTGAGAAATAAAACTAAACCTTAGAATGCGTTCTCCCCGCCCCTCCCTTCTTCCTGTACTCAGCTTCACTCATGATTTTCTCTACCTCTTCCCCACCAGCAGCACAGGGGGATGGAAATGAAAGTTGCTGCCAGTTCATCAGATGTTATTACTGCTATTACTGTTATTACTATATATCCTTCCTCCTCAGGCGAGGACTCCTCACACTCTTTCCGTGCTCCAGTGTGAAGTTCTCTCCCATGGGAGACAGTCCTCCACAAATTCCCCTGCATCCTTCTAAAAGGCTAAGATTCTCCACAAACTGCTCCAGCACAGACCTACACAGGATGCAGGGGAGTCTCTACTCAGACACTGAAGCATTTCCTCCCCTCCTTCTTCACTGACCTTGGTGTCAGCAGAGCCGTATCTCATGCCTTTCTTTTTCTGCAGACTTTTTGTGCAATTTTTTGCCCCTTCTTAAATACATTATCCCAGAGGTGCTACCACCATCACCAATGGGCTTTGCCTTGGATGGTGGACAGGTCTTGGAGCCAGCTGACGTTGGCTCTGTTGGACATGGGGGAAGGTTCCAGCAGTGTCTCACAGCAGCCACCCCTGCAGCCTCCCTTCTACCAAGACCTTGCTACACAAATCAAATACATTGTCACAAAGAAGTAATTTGTTTAAAGTTTCTGGGATGCTCCTATAMATTAGAAAAAAAGGCATGGGACAAAATACCCTTAGTTCATGAAGGGAGCAGGTCAGTGGTTCAAGAAAGGAAGACAGGCAGACTGAGGACTGGAGTCGCTATTCAGGTACTGAATGAAATATAACAGGTAGTAAGAGAAAAACTTTTCAGCATTTAAAGATATCTGCCAATGAATTCAATGATCATATAATCCAGCTGAAGTGCTTTCAGAAATCCTCCTTTTAATCTCTTCATCTGAGTGATGGCTTCCCAGAATCTGGAGGTGTAACAGGGGCATCACTGGTTCTGGGCCCTCCTTTCCCCACACAACTCAAGCTCCCTGACTATAACTTCCCAGGATGGGATTTCATTGTCTAAACATAAGCATTCATAAGCAATTGTGGGGTTCTGAGATTTTCAAGACATGCCAATTAATGAAAGACTTATGAGGCACTTCCACTGCTCTGTAGAAGCAGCTGCAGGCTGGGCAGGACATCAAATTAACCACCTATTCTTACACAATGAAATTGCCCCCTTCTTGCAGTCATACAGACTGTGTGCCAGTAATGTCCACTTAGCTCCATTAGCTGCAGAGCAAAGCACAGGACTGAGTAGAGATGGAAACAACTTTTTTGGTTCTGGACAAAGTCTAATGAATTTCACCTACAGCAGCTTCATGACCAGACATGTGCATTCAGGATGTGTTGGACATAATGTGTACAGAATGTGCTGTTGCTCTGTCTGGGCATCCTATCTATCTCATAGATCAYGTTACAGATACTCAACTGTAATTCTATCAGAGCAGCTGCACGTGAAAATCCAAGCCATAGGTAAAAAAAATTCTTCAGACTCTGCTAAGGTTGACTCCATGGACAGAAAAGTAAGACACAGCTACTTGAAAACTTGGTTGTGGGACAAGTTAGAGCATGATATCTGTGGCTGCAGTACTGTGACCTTAACAGGAGTTTAAGTCTAAATTTCTGAAACAGAGGAAAATCAGGACTCATAATTAAAAACTAAAGTGACGGAGATGCAAGGGATGTAAGTTATAATTTAATTTATGAGTTAAATGCCACGTTGGATTTTTGGACACTCTCCAGTACTGAATCTGCTTCCTGCTCATGTTAATCATTTCTGCRTGAAAAAAATTATCAGATTGCAAAGGCTGTGTCTCCACCATTTTCAGGGTAACTCAAAGCATTGGCACACTGTTGAGAATCTATATTTTATCCTCTATTGACATGMAACCAATGTGAAAGAATGTAATTTTCATTCAGTCAGAAAACGTTAAGCAAACAGTGAATTGTGGAAGACAGGTTCTGCTCTCTTTAGAAGCTCACAGACTGCCTTCTCCCRTACAAACAGGCTTGCAGTTCCTACATTTCAATTCTAAGCAGTCGTCATTTCTAGTCAGATTCACTAAGGTGCTGAGTAGGCACAACTTCTGCTGAAGTCCACTGAGACACATTGCTCAGCCAATCTACTTCAGTTGTGAGCTTCCTGAGATATCTTCTAATTCTGTAACTCCAATTTTAGAGGCAGCTAAACTTCATTAGAGTTAATCAAATCAGCGATTTGCACAATAATCTGCAAAACCTATTAGGTATTATTAGGTAAGGCTAATTGTTTACTAAGTCAATAAAAATTGCTGCCCATCCYATTGTTTTATTTTCAAAACAGTTTTATTAAAAGATTTGCTGGTCATGACCAGTACTTGACAGATAATGCTCTACTTTCCTGTCTTCTTAACTCGGTATAACTTTCAATAAACTATAGCAATGTTGTAGATAAACTTATGCTGTGAAACAAAGAAACTACTACTGGAGTAGTTTTGCTGTAGGAGACCTAATTCTAATTAGAATTTTCTCAGAATATAAAAGTTAAAAAACACAGCAAACCAAAACTCAAAAAAGAAGCAGATTCCTGAAGCAGAGAAACAAAATGAAAATAAGTTATTTGCAGAGCACAGTTCCCTGGGACCTTCAATTATTTGATGATAGGAGGAACAGCAGCCTCCTGAAAAAAGCAGTCGGTAACAGTAACATATTCGGGGATTCTGAGCACTGACAGCAAGCAGCAACTGAGTTAACACATAATTATAAAGATAATWTTATCGAACTCAGTCAAGCCTGATAAGCAGTTGGGATTCTGTTCAGGCCATCAAGATGAATTTTAGGATCCTCTTCACTCAATTTCCCTTTCCTGTTACTGTAGTTGATTTTACTGACGTTAAACTACTGTAAAACTAGGCTCATGCAGAGCAACTTAGGCCTCAGTATCATTGTTCCTCCCTGCAATAATTGTTTCCATAATTGTTCTTGTCATTGTAGTAGATGATCTTCAAAGAAGAAGCCAAAAAAAAAAAAAAAGGTTGTGTCCTTTCCTGCTACTTTATAAGGAATGATGATAGCTTCATAAAATTTTATTGTGTTACTATATCAAGACTATAATACTATTCTCATACTTTATTATCATGCCAAGAGCTGGAAGTAGAGCTCAAATTCAACATTGAAATAAGATGTAACTTGCTACCACTGAAGGCAGGGAAACATAGGAATGATTTGTTGTGAGGGCTAAAGAAACAGAAGGAAAATAGAGATTCTTCAGTGTTGCTCTCTTTTGCAGTTAGCAGTTCCTCACTCCAGTTTCACCACAGCTCTGTGCACAATAATCCTTCTTTCAGGAGCACTCCTATAAGAGCTATCTCAGTCATCTGCATGATGTTACCAGTTAATCTATTTATACAGCTCACCCAAGTCAGAAAAAATTCTCCATTACCTCCATATAGTTGAGAGATTGTAGACAATTTTGCTTTTRTCTGCCTCATGAGGTACATTTTGTCAGCTGAAATGGGACATTTTTAACCTAATTGATTTGGTGTCCTTAAGGTCTTTTGGCACTGTCATCAGCTAGTGCCCCCTGTTTTGTAAAATGTGATTTTTATTTGCCCAAACTAAAATGTTTGGTTTAACTGAAGCTGGATAAAAGTAATGGTTTGTGACAAATAATGGTGTAAATGGTCCCTTAAAGACTTAAATGTTGTGAAAATGTCCTAATGTTCTGCTTGTGTATTGGGTTTATGTGGCCAGGTTTTGGCAGAGGAGAGACTGACAGGGTGGCTTCTGTAAGAAGAAGGAGAGAAACAGCTCTGCGGACACCCAAGTCGGTGCAGGAGAGGAAGGAAATACTCCAGGTGCCAGAGCAGAGATTCCCTGTAACCAGTGGGGAAGCACGTTCTCTTCCAGCAGCACAGAGCATCCACACTGCAGCCCATGGCCAGCCGCATGCCCTGCCAGGTGGATGTGTCTGAAGGTGCAGTCTGTGCAGAGCCCATGCAGAAGGAGGCTCCCGGCAGGGGCCGCAGCCCACGGAGCGGAGCCCATGCCAGAGCAGGTTTTCTGGCAAGACCTGTGACCCTGTGGGTATCCATACTGGAGCAGTCTGTTTCTGAGGGTATGCAGCCTTTGTGAAGGGAACAGGTCATGAAGAGCTCTCTCCCTTGGGAAAGAGCCTACACTGGAGCAGGGGAACAGTGGGAAAAGCAAAGTGTTATGAACTGATCGTAGACCCCATTCCCCATTCCCTATTTCCCTGTGCCACCTCAGGGAATAGAAAGATGAAATGGAAGAGCTGGAAATGAAGGAATCAATTTGAGCCTAGAAAGAAGGGAGAAGTGTCTGTAAAGTGACTTTAGTTTCATCTCTGTTTCTCACCATCCTACTCTATTTTTAATTGGCAATAAATTAACTCAATCTTTCGCAAGATGAGTCTGTTTTGCCCATGCTGGTAACTGGTAGATTATCTCCCTGTCCTTATCTTGAACCAGTAGCTTTCCCATCTTATTTTTGTCCCGTTATCTTGAGAACGGGGAATAAGAGAGCTGCTAGGTGGGGTTCTGGCAGCCAGCCAAGGTCAACTCACCACACCTTGTTCAGTACTTGGCCTTTTTTTTTTAATAAGACGGAGAACTTTCATAGATTTATAGGATAAGTGACTTTATATTTTGCAAACTCATTGTACCTAATGTAAATTAACCATCTTTTATGAAATGTACTCCATGCAAATCATAGAATCACAGAATGGTTTRGGCTGGAAGGGACCTGAAAGATCATTTTGTTCCAACGTCACCACCATGGGCTGGATACTACCCACTAGACCAAGTTGCTCAGGATCCCATCAAACCTGGCCTTGAACACTTCCAAGGATGGGGCAGCCACAGCTTCTCTGGGCAACCTGTGCCAGTGCTTTACTACCATCTGAGTAAAAATTTCTTCCTAACACCTAATCTAAATCTCTTATCCTCTAGTTTAAAACCTTACTAGGGAAAAACCTTGAAAAACTCACAACAAATGGTAAAACCTGGACTCTTCTATTCTACAACATCTGATGGAAAGATATTACCCTGTTTCCACATGGTACAGCATCTCTTAACTCACTGCTTCCACTTTCACAGCTGAAACTCATGTTACAGCTTTGTCCTCAGACGCTTTGCTCCCAAGAATTCCATGTAGCTAGGATGAGTAAAACTAGATTATTTGGAAAAAAGAAAATAATACCATTGGAAAATAACGCCCCCTAAATAAACAGTTAGAGCATCACCTTTAAATATCTAAAGGGAGTGCAACAGGCACAATACAAGCATGGTAGGTTCTTGCTTTGCAGTTACCCAGTAAAATTCAGTTCCAAACCAAAAGAAGTCTGAAAGTTTATYAGTGATGTAGCCCTGTGTAAAATATTCTGCCCTGTGTGGGAGTCACACTCCTGCTTCATCTCTCCCAAAGATACAGGTCCCTGATATTCTCTACTTGTCCCCGTTCCACCTGTCAATATTATTCTGAAAGTTGAGCAGACGCAAAAGCAATCAGTTCTTAAAGCCTATATCATACCTTCTTTTGCACAATAAACAGCATTTTTGATGTGGGCAAAAAGAGCAAGAACAAACCAAACCTTTCATCTTCTTCCATAAAAGCCACATTATAATTTTTTTTTCATGTCCCTTTTCTTTTTCCCCTCTGCAGTCCCTGGAGCATCAGCACAGTAAGCTGTGCTTTTCTTCATAAACAGATCTCAGACTTGAAAATGTCACTGTTAACAATGAATTATCCCAGATGTACAGAAAGCTCTGTGGTCATCAATAGTTCTTTCTGTAAGCCCTCAAGGCTCTGAATTACTGATAAAAAGGAAAGCAGGAGGAGAAAAAGATTACACAGTAAATAAATCTGACTAGTAATATGAATTTAATTGTTGGCTGGCACAATTAACTGAATGAAAGGATGCCTCAGGCCTGGAATGGTCTGTCATACAGTCCACTCTCACCCTACTGTATTTCTCTGTCTGTAGCTAACAGTTACAAAAACCACTGAATCATAGGTGACAGTATTTAATAGATTTTTCAGACTGAACAATTTTTCTTCCAAGGTAAATGCAGAAAATTCAGTTCACTTTAGAATGACAAAAAACCTCACAGTTTTGAAGTTTCTAGCATTTCCAGTTAAATATTAACAAGCATTGTAACTAGCTTGAGCAACAGGATAAATGAGAAAATATTAATATGAATGTCTGTGGTTTAGGTATATTATTGAAGATTCAGCTCAAGTTGCTTGTGGAGTTCAAGGACATTTTTAAATGTAGAGACTATATTTCACAACTCTCTTCCCTTAAACCATTTACTTTTTAAAACACAGATCATCAAAACACTTTAAATAGTCAAAATAGCAGCTTTGAAATAATTCAAACCATTTTACTTAATATAAATAAAATTAAATAAATAAATTTAAATAAATTAATTAAATTAATATAATTGTTCCTCAACACATTAGGGAATTTCAATAATTCTGTTGGTAAATAATGCCCCACAGTGTCTCAACAGTGGGTGTGAAAGTGCTCTGTAAAGGAATAAATATTACTATTTCCTTTTAACAGTAGAGAAACTGAGGCAAAGTGCCTTGCCAGGGAAAGTGTCTTGTTCAATAAGCATATCCAGGAAAAGGAAACAAAACCCTGAATTTCAGTCCAGGAAATGACCATAGATATCAAAAAGATGATGGGCTGAAGCAGTTCTTTTAAAAGAAGACATTAAACTCAGAAATGAAAATTCTTGCTTTGCAGCGGAAAAAGAACACAATGTGCTTGGAAAGCTGAAAAGCTTTCTGCCTGGGAAGCTGCCCAGAGTAAAAGGACGTGAGGGTGCTGGTCAACAGTGGCTGACCCTGAGCCAGCGTGTGCCCAGGTGGCCAAGAAGGCCAATGGCACCTGGCCTGTATCARCAATAGTGTGGCCAGCAGGACCAGGGCAGTGATTGTCCCCCTGTASTGGRCACTGSTGAGGCCACACCTCAAATCCTGTGTCACTCACAACAACAAAGACATTGAGGGGCTGGAGCACGTCCAGAGAAGGACAATGGAGCTGGAGAAGGGTCTGGAGCACAAGTCCTATGAGCAGTGGCTGAGGGAGCTGAGGGTGTTTATCCTGGAGAAAAGGAGGCTYAGGGGGGAACTTAGCACTCTTCTACAACTGCCTGAAAGGAGGGTGTATCCAGTCAGGGGTCAGTCTCCTCTCCCAGGTAACAAGTGATAGGACAAGAGGAAACGGCCTCAAGTTTCACTGGGGGACATTTATATTGGATGTTAGGAAAAATTTCTTCTTTGAATAAGTTGTAAAGCATTGAAACAGGCTGCCAGGGAAGTAGTGGGGTCACCATCCCTGAAAGTGTACAAAAAATGTGTGGCTGTGGCACTTGAGATATGGTTTAATTGGTGAACATGGTGGTGCTATGGCCATTGGACTTGATAATCTTGAAGGCATTTTCAGACCTTAATGATTCTATAATTCTGTGCAGTATGASGTCCATTTACCTGCATGGTGACTCTTTCCCCACAGCAAATATGAAATCAAAACAAAGCTGGACTTCATGCATAAATAACAATAGGACGGCAGCAGAATTTTAGGGATAAATTTGGAAAGAAAAAAATACAGAAAGATACACAAAATCAAGTAAAATGTCTCTGTAAGTACATTTTCAGTAAAAGGATAAACCAAGAAACTGTTGGTTCAATGACTACAGTACAATGAATCCATCACTACAAAGGAGAAGGATCTGATGCATTAGTCTTCTGTTAAAAAATTAAATGTGGTCAGACATCTAACAAAAGCAGAAAGGATGAATAAATTTAGCAATTCTTAGAAACACAGGTGCTTTTGAGTGTGCTGGAGCCAATAATCTCATCTCTTTAGTGTTCAGAGAACTGCTCTGAGATGTCATAGAAAATGAGCAAATTTCTGGAAGACTGAAAAAAAGAAAAGAAAAATGAAATGACAACCTTTAAAGTGGGAGAAAAGGAAGAATAGGGAATCACTAAGTCCTAGGAAAGTACCATCATAAATAAACCCTTTGTAAATACTTAGATGAGAACAGGGAGACATTTTTTTCTTTTACTAACAGGGAACTTCTCTTTACAGAGGGGGGAAAAAGCAACAGATAACCTATATCTTTGTTCTAGCCTGGCTCTCTTGCTATTTGATGTACTGTTCTCAGAAGGAAGCTCAGGAAAGGTCTGTAAATTTGGTATAAAGGTGTCAGGAAAGTCATATTCAAAGAGTAGCTATCAAGGGTATGCCTTTAAAGTGGAATAATGCAGAAGGTGGAGTTCCTGAGGAGTTTAGCTTAATACACTAATGTATCTGCTCAAACGAATACAGACCGTGTTTATTAAATACACAGATGACTYTAAGCTGCCAACACATCAGAAAACAGGATTGAAATTCCAAAGGGAGAAATCGTTTGGAGAAAAATAAATCCCAGTTGCAATTTAATGAGAACAATTAGAGGACATAAGTATAACCAACCAAATAAAAACAGATTGGAGAAAAGACGGCTTTGGTAGCCAACAAYCCAGAAAAAGATGTGGGATTCTGGTGGATCAACACTGGCTGTATATGTGTGAGGGGTGTAGAGAAAAATCTATACTCTAATATGTGCTATACAACATACGTGAGTTATCACTTCCACTACATTYACTGCTGATAAAATCTCTAATAAAACCTTGTGTTCAGTTCTGAGTATTGACCATCAGGAGAAGTATGTGTGAATTAGAGACTGCTGAGGGGAAAGTACAAAGTTATCAGTGGTCTGGAACTCATGATCTCTATGGAAATACTGACAGAATAGTGATTTTTTTGTCTAGAGTAGAGAAGAGTGACAGATAACATCATAAATGTTCTCAAAGCCTGAAAGTCCTGCAAATGGAAATTATATCCATGATACATAGGGCATAAAATAAAGGCTGAAAATGCAACCTGAAAAGAATAAATTTAGACACTTCAATAGGTCAGTGAGGATAACAGAGCACTGGAGCAGATTTTCTGGCAGCTTTTGGAACCCCAACAATCTGACCATTTTAAGAAAAAAATTACACAAACAGTCCTCAGAATGATACAGAACAGCTGACCACACCTTGGTGGTCTAATGGTGGATGGTGGATGGACTAATGATTTTCTGCAATTCTTTTAAAGGGCTATTTTTTTGTGACTCTGACAATAGAAAAGTCTTATTAAGAAGAAGCTTGCAACAGGACCTAACTTTAATGGGAATTTTTGAGAATCCAGTTCAGTATGCAAAAAATCTGATTGTGAGTTTTACTTCTTCATCTCATAAGACAAAGATTTTATTATAGGTATCACCACCAATAATTACAAACAAAAAGATTTGGAGAATGTTTTTTTCAAATATTCATATGAGAATAATTATTTCCAGTATCRCCTCTGCAGCTACTGGGATGGACACTGAATATCTGGCTATTGATTTCCTTTCCCAAAGAGCACAGGTGTACCCTTGAAAGTGCATCCTTGTTGAAACTAGAAAGGCAGCAGTTGTATTTGCAGCATTGCAAGTTCTCTTAGAATTATGCTGTTTCATTTACTATGATAATCCTGCTTGTGATAACAAAAAGATCTTTTGGCTCCTGTGTCAAGGCCTCCATGTGAAGTCTCCTTAGATATTAGACCTCATGAATTTTTTAGTGACAAGAAGCTAATGGCTCCTGAGACCTGTAAAATTCATATCTATTGGAAAATGCAGAGTCTGGGACTGATGCTGATCACATACTTCTCCTCTTATTTGCTCCCACTTGAGCCTTCACACCTCAAACAAGGCTCTTGCTGTTCTGCCATCATTGTGCCTTGATTTAGTCAGTCACAATAATATCCTTTCTTTTCATGCCTATCTATTTTCAGCTCCCTACACAATTTCTGAGCTTATTTGCAATAGGAGAAGGCTGTAAATTTAAAAACTCTCCACTCCTGGGGTGCCTTGTACTGCTCTGACTACATAAAGAGGCTGAGTGCTTTGTGTTCCTGGGGAGAGCCAACAGCAATCAGCCACATGGAGATATGTTTATTATCATTCTCTTCCAATATCTGTGTATGAGTATCATACAGCACAGATGTAGGTCTAAAAATAAGTATTCCTGGCTGAAAATCTTTCTCATTGATAATCATGTATGATTTGCATTTGAGATTGTTTTTCCCCTTCTTTTTTTCCATTAAAGTAGAACTGAAGAGTAAGATTCAGTGCCAGGAATAGAAATTGGGCCAAATCATTTCCTCTGCTAGAACATATGCTTAAACTGAGAAGAAATACTACAGAATGCTGACAGTTTTAACCTCACCTGACAATATTCTCTTGCCATATGCATAAGGACTATACACCCAAGAAGTCTGGTAAATTTAGGATGACTAGTGTAAGCAATCTTGGAGGTTAACATCCTACACACTTTGAACCACACGAATGTGTCAAAATTTGAGGGATATGTTTACCTAGGCAGCCCTTCAGGCAAGGAGAAGAAATGCAGAGTTACAAAGCATAGGATAGATTTAGACTTAATATTAGTGAAATATGTGCCTGCTGCAGGAATGCTATGTGATTAATGAACGAATGAATCCACAGGAAATACAGAGAAAGGTTTTCATGTTTTGTCTTCGCCTGTTGTCTCTTTCTGCTGTTTGTTTGAGATAAGATCCTTCTTCTGCTGTATTTGGTGATGTAATTTCTCAAAAAAAAAAAAAAAAAACCAAAAAAACCCTCAAAGGGAGCTGCACTTTAGTGTCCAGAAATCACTGATAGACCAGCCGGGGAAAGCTGGAGCCAGTGGCCAACTAGACAGAAGGCAGAAAGCCTTCAGGTGTCTGTGAAGGTGAGGTCACTAAAAAACTTTTGTCTTTCTTATCATGGTAGATAGATAAAATTGATCYGGTATTTCAGACATGGAAAACACTTGTTTCTCTTTGTTGGCTGTAAGGCTGACAGGGGACACAAGGTCCATAGCTCAGGTGGAAGTACCTTACAAACCTCCTTCTTTGAATACCATCTGGAGGGCAGAGAAATGCTTGAAGAACTGGATTCGCTGAAGATTGGAAGTGGAGGATTACAAACTGCTTTAATTTATGTAGGAACAACAAAAAGGAGTATGATTTTGTGGTAACTTCAAAATTCTATTAAGGGGAAAGGAGAAAAAATATCTATGTGTAAAACAAAGAACTTGTTGCTACTATAATTGAAATCTTAACAAGCTAATCAAAGAGTTATTATTAGTCTATCTAGATGTATTTAAAAAAAAAATTAAAAAGTGAAACAAATTAAAGAATATCACTACACAGAAAAGGTCTCAACAATAATAATAGGCCAGCTAAGATGATTTTTAAAAGCACAGTCCCTATCCTCTACCCTTTTCCCTGGTACTGTGTTCACATTTTTACTGTCACCCAGGCTCTGCAGTTCATGGCTTCTATCTGGCTGGGGAAGTGGAGATGTGGGGAGATGGTTGTAGAGCATCCCAAGTCCTTCACTAGGAGGACTATGATGCTATTGGCAATGACTTCTTTCTGCTTGGGATTTGCTTGGGGTGTTCTTCGTTTGCTAGCACATATTTACACCTTGTTTTTTCTTTACTGGTTAGCCTGTCTATGCTACATGCAAATTTCATACATAAATGCCATTTTACAGATGTTGCATATTGTTCACTGTTCTTTTTGTTATTCATAAATCCAGTTTGTCCACCAAGATCTGAATTCCTTTAACTGACCGTGGCTGATCTATTTACAGTCTTGGGGTTTCCATGCATGCCTGTACCCCGTGTAGCTAAAACAAGTTAAAACAAAGCTGCAGTTAGGTCAGGACAAGTTCAGAAAGACCAAGCCTGAAAAGACTTCAAGCCCATGGCCTTGCAAACTCAGTGCAAGGCTTGTGATCTTCTATTAAGGAGGGCAACACCATATTGCCTGGCTGCAAGGCTACATTTTCTAAACGCCCTGCTTTTCAAAAAGTTCTGCATACTGCTTAAGCCAACTTGATGACAAGTTATATATGATCTCTGTTAACTATGCTTGTGTTAAAAGGATCCCCTTTTTCATATTGTACAGGCAGCATAAGCATGGTATGTTCTAAATGCACTGTCTGCTCTCACATTTAGGCAGTTTGTGTTCCTTCCAAATGAGCTGTAACATGAATCACCCATTATTGAGAACAGACAGCTAGAGATCCAGTTTTATAGTCATCCATTCTAGTAGGAGCTGACAGTAATGACTTTAGAATTCTCYGCACAACCTGCAGAATCAGACTTGGCATGCAAATAAATATTGTAATATAACAAGGTCTACTTCTACTTTTCTGAAAAGATGAAAGGAGAGGGAGAGATCTTAGGAAATGAGKGACAGCATGAACACACTGACACACCAACCAGTGAGACGTTCTGTGGATAATTTTCCTCACTGCAATAACAGAGGTGTTTAAAAGCACAGACTTGAATTCAAAGAAGGCTGATTTCCTAATCCTGAGAGTTTCTCTCTAGTCTTTCTAGTATCAGATCCCTAGAGAAAGTGAAACCACTATGAAACCAATATCACTTTGGGTCAAATAGTTCTCTACTGGCTGAACTTGGACTGTAGGACTCCTTCCTTTGGCCATCTGTATGCCCCCAAAAGTAGGCAGTTCAGCATTTAAGTGCTCCAGTCAGAGCCTACTAACAAGCTCAACACTAAGAAGGACTGTGAAGACCCCAGAATCCAACCTCCAGCAGACTTTTCCACTTCTCTCTACAGTGAAGTTACAGGATTTGTTTTAAAAATACATATATATTAAAAAAATCACTACCAACTTTTCATTGATCACTTACATCAACATGATCACTAGAAACTTAAATTTGCAGGATCTGTGTAGTACTAAACACTGGCAGATAACAACCAGCTCACCAGTGACTGCAGTCCAACAGTCTGCATCTTTGTCAGAGGTTACCTCTTCCTCATAGCTATTTCAAAGAGCAAACTCATGTATAATGTGCTGTACTAAATTACCCTTTCAACATCTACCAGTTCTGCCTTCTTATATTCATTTTATCCTGAAAAAACCAATTGCCTTCACTGATGCTATAGAATGAATTCTTAGAAATTTGTTTTCTGATTTCAAARTTTCCCAGTAGAACATGCCTTCTTATTAAACTGTCAGCTAGCTTCAATTTACTTCTTGGATTTGTATATGAACTTCAGAGAAATTTGACCATTGCTCTTTAGTCRGATAATTTTGGCATGGATTTTTGAAAATGGCTTGGGAACAAAAAAAAATGAGAGACATTGAGTCAAAGTACTCAAAGGGAAAACAAATTCTATCRAGGTTATCACATCAGTATTGTTATAGTATTTATCAAACTTGTGTCCAGCTCCTTGACTTTAGATATTTTGCAAGAGAAACTGCTGCTGTCACATCCTGTCTGTCAGGATCCCTACTGTGAGTACAGTTGCTACAGCAGTGTTGTAGAGTTAAATAAAGGATGCCTTAGTGCATTAATCTTTTGTCATGGAATGTAGAATTGTAGGTTCCTGTGCCTGAAATCAAGAACTGCAGTCAGGCTATGCATGGGGAAAAAAAAACAACAACAAAATATTCAAATTCAAAAGCACAAAAGAAGAAATGTAGGGAAAGGAAACATTTTGAGCTGAAAAATATGAGAAGAAGCTGTCTCCCCAAATGGAAAATTAAATGATTCAAATCTATGAGGCAGTTGAACCCCTGGAAAGAAAAGAGCATGAAAAAGAATTTTAATAGATTTTAAAGGCTTGGAGGTTTATACAACATCTTGCCATCATTTCCAGTCTTCTGCTGTCATTTCAAACACACTTGGCCTTATTTCTTTAAGTCAACAAAGCACCAGAACTCACAAAGGTTAATGCAATTCCTGAGCAAAATTTATAATGCAGTATTGTGGAGGAGGCTGACAGAGTGAAGAAGGGGTTGAGATTTTGCAGTCACTGACAAGCTGGAGAATTAAAGAATTGGACAATTTTGTGTACTATATAAATAGATGGAAAACACGTATTCTAGCTTTTTAGGCTATAATTGGCCTACCTGAATGAGGATCTCCTTTGTATCATTTTGTACCTGTAAATCCAAAACCTGATTATTACAATTAGGAATTATTTTACCCGTACTGTATGCAATGTATGGTGTAGCCAACCCACAGACACAAATTCACCAGTTCATGAGTTCAATCTGATTTTCAGAGCAATAAATATAAACCATAGGTTGTTTGGCACCACGTTTTTTTGTGGGATTTGTTTTGTGGATTTTGTTTTGTAGGGGAAAGAAACAGAAACCAGCAGAATGGGTTACAAGTTATATGAATTGTTCTAGCAGCCTATTTCTTGATTTCCCCTTTCTCAAACACCATAATTTCTCCAATTTCTGCAGTTTATCATTCTTCCTTCAGCAGGTGACCAGAAAGCATCAGTCTTGTGATGAATATGCAGGCATCCCCTACCTTATAAAGAGTTTAATACCTTTCCTTATACCAGAGAAAGGTGTACATAAGGGAATTAAATTATGAGGAAGCCTAGCACAACTTGTTGTAAGACCATCCACCTGTCCATCACATAGAGGGAAATTCCTGTCTCGTGGTCACGGGACCAATACAGCTCCAGTATCAGGACGAAGCTGATGGATGTTGCCACCAAATTGATTGTGTTCTCCTCAGGTAAGTGAATGTAATCACTGAACATGGCAGAACGTGCTCACAGCTGCTCACGGCGTCCTAAACTGAAAGATACCTTCCTGGTCATGTGCTGGAGAAACAATTTACGTTTGTATTCTCTAGGAGACTCTGAAAAGCTTTTGATACCAAGCTAGATTGCCTAGTACAGAATGGAAAATCACTTTAGTAACAACATTTAGAAATACCCATCTCAAGACACATTAAAATCACTATACAGTATACAGTAATACAGTATTTCTGTTGCTATGAGACATATAGCTGAAGCTCTTCAGAATGCTACATGCAGCAATCACAGTGTACTTCATGTCTTTACTAGAATTGTGGGCATTTAAAGAATCCTTTCTTATGGCTCTGGATTTAATTTGGATCTGTTTATTAGCATAACAATACATTTCCTTACAAAGCCACTAGCTCTACTAAAGAGGCATCTTTCATAACTATTAAAATAATCAGTAGCAATAATACTGTCAAGAAAAACAGGAAATTATATTATTATTTATAAGTGTACAAAACAGTTTTTAAACCTCCTTTGTACATAAGTTCTGTGCAAAGGTCTCTAATTTTCGTACCTTTTTTTCTCCCAACTTTCAGATTGTCAGTCCACATTGAGATTTTGTTTTTTTAGTGCTTGCCTGAGTCAGCTTACCTTCACCTGAGGAAAGCACCATCTTTATCTCTTTTTTGCTGTCCTCCTATTCTGACTATGACAACACCCTATTAGTATTCGTATTCCTCAGCCATATCCCCATATGCCACAAGGCCRTATTTTTGTAGGCATCCCACAGATCACGGAGAGGGTGGTGTTTTCCAAAACTAGCATACACTCTGAGTGGCTTTAACAGAAATTCTGTTTTTCTGCCCATTTTGTACATAGKGAACAGGGACAAAGAGGCAGTAAAACTTAAGTATAATCTTAGACAGTATTTTGACATCCCTATCCCATTTAAAATTAGTTTTGTGCCTAAGGAGGGGAGCACATACTCCTTGATAAAGTAACACAAGGTTAATATTAAACCAGGTTTTATCAATTATTCCACAAACTATTCTTTACCTATCAGTCCTGAGCTATTGACATTACCATGGTTCACACAGGCCAGCAGATTGGTAATAGCGTCAAAMTAAACTTATTTCAATAAACACTCTCTTGGGAACATGCTTACATAAAACTATTTTCCACAGCTCTTTACAGATTCCTAGTGTCCTCTAGTTGTCTAGAGATCATCTGTGGGTTGTCTGCATCATCCCAAATAAAATGAAGCAGCTGGAAATCCTCTTTAACAATATAAGTAACATTCAACTGTGGCTATAGCACACCTCTGAAAGAGCACAAGTAACTAGACAATGATAGTAGTCCTGGTCCTTAGCACTAAGAACATCAAAAACTAGATTCTCCTTGGCTGTTAGTTTTCTTAGAGGGTTTTCACATCAACTGTTTCTTGTGTTGTCTGCAAAGGACTAACACCTCAAGCTCTATCTCAGTTGTTAAACCTGCCTAGGATCTGKTGATAGCAATAGTAAACAGAACTCTAATTTCTGATGAGGATCTCAGTGTACAGCTGAAGATAAGTGCGTTTTTCCAACCAGGGCTGAAAGTGTCTTTCAAAAAAAAAACCATCGGTGGAAATAGGAAGACAGAACACCCTGAAACCCTAGATATAGAAACTGATTGTTCCACTCATTCTAAATCTGCTGACATGGAATTTGACTGGGTGATGAGCTGAGCAATAGGATTGTCAAAAAGCTAAAGACGCTTATTTAGCCTTTGCCCAAGCCTAGGGCTTGAGGTCCTAATTGCCCCAATTCTTGATACTTGTATTAGAAAGGGATTGCCAAGTAGCAAGGCTAACAGTGGGTTCTTAATTTACTTGCTATCTTGCAGTGGCCTTAAAATGGCTCGGGCACCATAGTAAGTGCTCCTCTAGGCTCCCTTGCCCACTGAAGGTCTTGAACTATGAAATTTTCAAGAGTGCAATAGTTTTGAGAGAAGTCTTGAAAATTCTCRCATTTTGCATGGTCTAGTACTTCTTCCAAGGGGAATATTTATAAATATTTATGTAAGATTGCAGTCATTATCTTCCAGACCTATGGAAACCCTTCTCCCTGCATTCTTGTCCAAGCCGTAGCCAAGATGTTTCAGAAAGGTTGACTAGATTTGTATTGGTCCAAAAACAAAACAGGRGTGCTTCTGAAATTATTTGGATCTCAATAAAGGAAAAGTTGAGGATTCAGACGTCAGATGTGGACAGTGCTGATGGAAACACAAAACCAATATTATTTGTCTATTGTTTCATGGAAATAGAAGCCGAAACTAACTAATAAAATTATTATTTTTATAATCCCCCTGCCCCGCCCCAAAAAAACCCAAAATTAAATATTTTTTCTCCAAATGCTGGATGAAGCTTTTAAAGGAACTCCAGGAATTTAGAAAATTTAGAGATGGTGAAATCCTTTAAATAATAGCAAATACTCCAAATTTTCCAAATGGTTCATTACAAAAGCTATGCATTGATTGCATGTGTGGGTGCAAATACTTTGTCACTACTTTGTAATAGATCCTGCTCAATAGAGCTGATAAAATCAGTCAATTAGTCTGACTAATTAGCCCTTTCTTCTTGTCGGACAATGATTCTTGAACATACTTTTATTTCTTATCTCATTAGTTCAAATTGTTCTTCACAAATAACTCGCTGGCTCTATACTTCTTTTACGGGTAAAATTGACAGTTGTCCAGCACAAGATCTGACCACCAGTCAAATTGCAGCAAAGWCAGGAGTCTTGTGCTGTACAGCTGGTCGTTCAAATCACACAGGATTTTTTCTGGCATTTTCTCTGCTCCACATGATTTGGTTATAATAGTCAGCAAAGGATGACAAATATAAGATATTCAAATTTTATAAACGCCCAAATTCATATACAAAGATGACTATACACAACAATAGCAGCTATTCACCAAATGGATAAACAAGAACTGATTACAATTATTTTTGTGAGCAGTTAGAGGAAAAATACTCAGTAAACATACGCAAAACTAGAATGCAAACAAACAATATGTATTACTATCAAGTATTCACACATCCTTTATTAAAATTGTCTGGAAGAATACTCATTGCTAATGAGTTATTTGAGACCCCATGCATGCATCCCGTAAATCCTCCATTTTAAAAATGTTATATTTTGCCCGCAAATAATAATCAATCCCTTTTTAATGTATCTTATAAATTTTGAAAGTCTGGAGTAGTGYTATTTATTAATTAATAAAATATCCCAGCTATTTTAATAACATTAATAAAACATATAGAGGATTTATTAACAAGATTTTTTAAAGTCCACACACATTTATTAAGCGTCACCAATGACAATGCATGACTCTATTACATCCTGTTCTGCTCTAATATATCTCTTTTTCAAGTAACCTGTAATTCAGAAATTTCTGTTGAAATTTCAATAGACTCAATTATTTACATGACATTAAAAGACAGTTAGAAAAATACTAGCAATTGCTGGGTCTGTGAAATATCATGGCTCTTTATGTGTTATTTCCCTCTTTTATTTTAATAATGCTAACCCAACCTCACATATGTAATAGAGATTGGCCCATTTCTATTATCCAGACAAAGATGGGAGGAYCTTAAACCTTTATTCTCAACCGTTTATCAACTAAAATGCATTCCCAGGGCAGCCAGGAACAAATTCAAAGGTCACTGACATCTATTTTGAATATATTTTGAAGAATAGTAAGTAAAAAATTGTTCTTCCCAATACTGGAAGGGGTCATTAACTAAGACTTGTTTAATGACCATTAACCACCATTAACTAACCATTAACTAACATGCAACATTATTCATTTGCCAGAAGCACTCTGCAGCACTTAAAATGAGAGAAGAAGAAAATATAAACCAAAAATTATCCCCTGAGTAATACTCACAGCTGAATTTGGGACACAGTCTGATATGCGTTGTAAAGATACACAGTATTCCAAAAGTCTCACTAACCACAAAGGCTTTTATATTCACGCTGGCCCCAGAAAAATCCTTATTAAGAGTTCCTTCAGCTCAGAGCTTCTCCTCCCATAGAGGGCCTTAAATAAATATTCCTATTGAGGAAGAAATCTCAAGGTGAAGAGAGTTTATGGGTAGAAAGTTCCTCATTGAGATTTCTACAACTGCAGTATAAACCTAAGATCTCGACTTACTTTTTGTTCTCCCCTACAATATCTGCAGGAGTCACAAGTTTGATCATTTAATCAAAACCAGATCTGAACTAGGCTGTAATTTCAGTTTGTAAACTGCACACTTTGAACTAAGGATGTAAACAGAAATAATTTAATACAGACAGATTTCTAGCTCCTTCTCAGAGTTCCTCTTTAGAAGTGAGAAATGTTGCGATATCTGAGGATGAAAAGATCCATGCATCCCCATGCACAAACTTCTGGACTTGTATCTATGTTCACACATGCTGACACACGTAAGAGTCTGAAGAAGGCAGGCACAATGCAGTTGCTGTAAGGTAGAAGCAGCTTCCTTATGGGAATGCTTGCCCAAGGAGAAGACCTTACAGCTGATCCCATTGTTAATTATATAATATAAGCAAGACTTTGGAAAAGTAAGTAATGGCCTATGGCATCCCTGAGTGCAATGGACATTCTTCTCTGGGAATATTATTCCAAGTCTACTCTTCTCCCCATGGACAGTCTACTGAGATTGAAGGCACATCACTGTTCCAATGTGTGGTGATTCTTCCCTTGTCCCACAACAGAAAACTAAAAATGCATCTTAGAAATCCCAAAACACCAACATTTAATCACAAGATGTAATCAATTCAATGCATATAGTTTTACTGCTTAATGCATCCTAACACACGTAATGAAGAAATTAAACTACGAATAAGCAAGTACCCACCACAAATACGTAAAGAAAAAAAGTACACACATTAATTTTATTTCTTGTAGACGACTGAACTGTTATGTTATGGGAGGTATGTTTTGCTTTCTACTGAGTGCACTGCAATACAGGTGACACACTTAGCCAGCCAGCTTTACAAACTGGGATAATAGAGTGAGTTGGTTGAACAGGCCCAAAGTACACAAACAGCTGTCAGTATTTTATCTGGATGGATATTTKTCAGCTAACTAATTGACCTGAGTGTAGATAAAATATAAAGCCAGGAAAGTTTGGATTTTCAGAGTTTTTCACAATAAAGATATGGAGGTATTTTTATAACACTGATGATTCCAAATCAAAGAAATTTAATTGCAGCTTTAGGTTTAATATGTTAACAGAAAAATGTTCAACAACTCCTACAGGAAAAAGGCGATCAACACCTCATTGTGGCAAATACTGTACAGTGGTACTGACTTTTGCCAAAAATCGTTTACCTGTAATGAGAAAAAAAATATGCAAAATTTATGTTTACAGAGACAGAATCTAGACAGTATAAATGAATAGATATGGGTGACTSTAAACACAACAGATTGCAGTTGAGACATCTCTTGAAGGATGTTCTTGAGGAAAGTTCTCTGGATCTGACTCATCTCTTCAATCTGCTCATAGAACGTCAAGTTTTTTCCTTCATTCAGGCAGATTTCGTTGCAGCAGTTTGAACATCCCCKTCCCCTTCCTTTCCCTCCCTAGACTGTCTGCACACCTGCCATCCCAACAGGASTTAAACCCATGACTTTGTCAATTACCCCTGGAAATCATGTTTCACAGGGCCAGTGCTGGGACTGGCTCTGGCAATAAACCGCACAATAGGACCATCTTCTCCAGTGAGCATATCATTCCCTCTTATCTCACCATCTGGCTTATCCATAGGGGTCGCCTCTTATGTAAGATTACCATAATGTCTGCCAACAACAGATCAGAGACCTCAGTGTATGAGCTCCTTTYTTTCCTTAGCAGATGCTTAGAGGACCCATAGCACTCCCTTTATGGTTAAATTAAACTGAAGCTAACTGAAGAGCCTACAAACCCTTGCCTTTGGGGTGAAGAACTGGCTCCATTTGACATAAGGTCCCTGACAGAGGAATATAATGCTAACACAGAAATATCAGCACAGCACATGCATGCAGAACCTGCTGTACATGCCATGCCTCAGAACTCAGTGGTTCAGCTAGAAAAAGGAATGAATTTAAATAACAGACATAGGTAAGGGGTGTCAAATTTCCTCCTCTTCTGAAGACACTTCAATTCTAGCCTTGGTTTCTGTGCTCTTATTTCTCTTGCTGCAAGGACTTCACCCAAAGCCCACAAAAGCCAGCATGAATTTTTATGTTGCTGTAAATGGACTTTGTGTAAGAATCAAAGCAAAAACCGCATCCCAAATCAAACCTTTCTGAGCACTACAAAGAGCAATTAGAATGCAGATAACACATTGCTGTTTCTAATTGTTCATTATCATAGCATTATAGATGTTATGGCTGTGGTTTTTTCTCTTTCTCTGCTGATGTTGCTACATCAGTCAAATGTCCCTATAGCTAATTATACAGACATATTTCAATCTGATTAAAAACTCACACCAGTGTAATTGAAAAACATCAGTGGCAGTGTTCTAGAGGGGGACAACATTCCATGTATTTTTAATAGCTGGTCGTGGGCCTTTCTTTTGCTGTAGTTAACTTGTATTTCCTATAATAAGGTCCTGCTGCCAAGTGATTCTGACCTTGCCAAACTTTAACTGCTAGGGCTGCGTTGTTATGTGCCAGGTGACTTCCTGAGTCTCATTTTTGTGGAACTGAGACAAGGTTCCATGTGGAAAACTGCATGGGATTCTGTGATGAAAAAAATTAATTTAAAAATATATGCATGCCGCACTGAATTGAGGYTGTACTTGGAAATGTAATCTTGACTTTGAAATGAGTGACTTTGAACTCTTTTAATGCAGCTTGCCACCTGTGGTTCTCTTATCTTGCTCTGCAGTAGCAAAGATCTCAAGGGCACAAAATCCTCTACTTGAACGCTGCCCGGTGTATCTGATTCTTCACAGGAGGATCTACAGGCTTCTCTGGTCTCTGCTGAAGGACTAGCAGGACCCACCTCCTCCTCTTGAACCAGTGGGTCTTGTTTTAAAGGAGGATTTTGATAGCTGGTAAGAGCCAGCCAACTCCACTTTACAGAGCTGTTAGTGACTGAAACTCCTTTAAAAATTCATTTTACAGAGCTGCTTCCTAAATCTTTAAGTGTTCAACTGAGTGTTGATAGTCTTATCTCCCATAGTTAATATGAATGACTGTCCCTTTTAATCAAGCAAGCGTTTATCGCTGAAGATGTCTTGAATTAAGGAGAAAAGGCTGATTAATGGCTCTGCCTATCTCTGTCTGTGTTAGCACCTCTTCAAAAGGAAGGGGAGTTATTCTCTGTRTTTTTTAATTAATTGACACATTTGCTACTATTAACTTAGCAAGTCWTTATGCCATAAAGGCATTTGTCAATAACATTGTCAGTGAAGGCTGATAGAATATACTTAAAATGTGGCTATGAAGACACAGCCCACCGATGCTTACAGAGCCTCTTGGGGATGTCAAGTGGGAGGAGAAAGAAAGTTCTCATTGTTGATGGTAGCGTGTAACATTCTTATGAAAACAAAGAATCAGGGCTTATTGCAGTGTTTAATAGGTTTGGGAGTTATCTCACTTCCTTACTAAAATTCTGCTCAAAAGAAGCCCCCAGAAAGGGAAGCAAGAGATATAAGAGCACAGAATATCAAGATGTAAAAGATTACCAGCATCTCTGTGACTCTGGCTCTAACATCCACCTTCAGTTCCTGTCACACATGTCCCTCCCTTGTTCCGATCTGTATAACCATTCCCTTTATCCCCCTCTCCTGTCACAGTGCTGTTTTGTCACTCACCAGAAGTGGGTCCATCACAATTACTGCCCAGAGCAGCTACTGGCTGTCTGACTTCTGTTTGAATGAGCTGGATAAATGTTGTCCTTTGTAGCCCTTTCAATGATAGTCACTTTCTTTGCAGGAGTCTGGGACTTCCAGGCTTCACTTTCCTTTTCCCATTCCCCAAATGATGCCTCCAGCAAAATTGCTCATGGTGTATCTGCCTGTCAGAAGAAAGAATATGAAATTGAATAGGGTTTTTTTGCCTCTTGCTGTTACGCCAAGCCCTTTAAGGAATGAATAATAAGCCATAGCTGACGCCAGTCATTCATGACCATTGCCAGAAATGTAATGCAAATGTAACTGCAAYGAAGTGATATGCCTGCTCTTGGATGCAAAATCATTTCGAGTTTTCCCCTCCTTATACACAGTTGAAAAAAAGAACTAGTGCTCCCGCAGGAAAATAAGGCAACCCTTGAGAGCTGGGAAAAGCTCTATAGAAAATTATGTTCAAAGCACCATTTCTATTTTTGTATCCCATCTGCAGAGATAGGTCAAAGGCAAGCAAAGAAAATAAATCCTATGCAATCAAAGAACCTGTTAGGAAATGTCAGAGATTCCCCTAAGCTGCCAAGCTTGAGTGCAAGATCATGATACTTCTCTCTCTCTCTCTCTCTCTGTGTCTTCTCAGTGACATTCACTGTTTTCTTTTAAGCCCCAGGTTTAGAATTAAAAAGACATTTAAAAATTCTTTAGCATTGAAGAGCAACAATCTACATAACAGAACAGAAAGATTTGAAAAGACAAAGCACCTGCAGCCTGAAAGTTCAAAACCACTGGATAAATTGAATCAACCTATCAATACCAGAGTGTTTGATTTTAATTTTTTTCATTTATTTATATATTTTTAAGCCAAACCAGGACAGCGGTCAGGGATTTACAGTGCTTCTTTTCCTTTCAGAGCAATCTTGATGTCCTCCAGCAACCTCAGTAAACCACTGTTGTCCATTTTTGCCATGATCTCCCAGTGCCCACTTCTCTAAAATTCAAATTAACTCAGCTTTTAAATCTTTCCTCCTTCTATTCCTAGGATACCTCGCCCATCTACCTTCATGAATCCAAATCTGAGCAAGCACATAGGCAGAGCAGAGTTCTTCCCTATCCAAAAATTTCCTCACTTGTTTAAAAGAAGTTTTACCGAAGAAAAAATGCCTATTCCTTTAAATGCAACGAGGAGCTTTATGTCTGGTTAACAAGCTACATGAATCCACATTTCTGTTGTTTGTGAGAGAAAAGAAGAATCTGTGTCATCACCCCAACTTGTAAGTCTTTTAGCTTAACCTATTTCTAAGACTACTTTTGCTCACCAGCATGTATATGTAGATGACCTAACTATATCAAGGCTATAAACAGTACCCTTGAGGCTGTTTATTTACCAAGAAGATAAATAAAAAACTCCTATGAAATGAAAGATTTATATCTCCCCTTGACAACATGAAAATCAGTGCATAGTGAGTAAATAGCTTGTCCAAGTTTGTACAAGTATTCTTGGGAAATGGATTCCAATCCTRTATAGTCCCAGTCCAGCCTGCCTCAGAAACTCACAGTCAAGTCAGATTGGAAATGATGAAAAGAACTTCCAGCATTTTGTACTAGTGAATGAAAAGTAAAATTAYTCCTTGTTCCTCCTACCAAAGCAGCCATTGGTATGCAAAGTCACTAGTCCCTCAATGACTCAGTTTCTTTGTGGAGCTCTTTGACCCTTCTGAAAAGAKTGGCAGCACGAGGCACAGCAGCCAGCACCACATATTCTGGGTAGCTAGCCAAATTCAGTGAGAAGGTCTGTCACTGTTCATGGGGAAACAGCAGCAGCAAACCTTTGGCTGACTTTCCCCACTCAGTGACCTGCATTGCTGTTTCCAGATTCCTCCCTCTAAAGGAAAATAACATTCCCTCTACCTTAAAACAAAAAGAGGTAAACAACACAGAGGAGTACTTAAGCTTTTGTTCTCACTGCTTCTCAATGTGGTGTCCTAACCTGAYGATAATTTTTTGTCCCAGTCTGGTATCCATTCTTTCCGATCCCCAGACGTACTCATCCTGCAGATCTTTAAGATTGATTTTCCCAAAACCATTTGAATAWCTGTATCACCAGGGTCAGTACTGTACTTTTCTCCTTATTAGAAACCCAGCTGAGGGCTGTGCAAAACCTTATGCATTTATATGCAGATGACACTTCTATTTTCACTGAATGATGAGGTGTCCTATCTTCCTAATTCCCTTTCCCCTGAAATGGCAAATGGGATCATCTGACTTAATGAGCACCTTTTCTTTCTTAAGGCTGGATAAAAAAARAGTGTGGCATAGGCTTTGTGTTCCTTTCCCTGCTCAAAATATCTCTCTTGTACAATATGAACCACTAAATTTTCGGGACTAAAAGATGTGTAACTCCTAGATGCAATTACTGATGTTTGTTACAGGTATTCACAGGACCACTTAGATGTTGTGTCAATCTTGTAGATTCCTTGATGCTATTTAAGAGACTCGGCTCTGTCTGATCGAGTTGTAAGCTAAATTGTAAGCCGTCTGACCTGACTAAGGAGTAAAACCATAAGCAGAAATTACTAGGTGTTGTCTGTGGTCTTTGGATTATGAAGCACAACAATCCTTCTAACACTTTGCGTTTAATTCAATTCTRTAACTTCCTACACTGTCACTCAGCAGTAACAATCTTTCTGAATGTAAACAAGACCATTAAAAAAATGTTTTTACTCTTCCAATTTTCTTCATATCTAAAATCAATTCATTTTGAAAATGTGAAAGCCTGCGTATAATATAACTGGTTTTAGCRCTTTCTGACTTATTTGCTGAGAATGTAATGCCTTTTGCCTACATATAGACTTCTCTTTCAGGAGAGAAATCAATTTTGTGGTAGGGGAAAAAAGTGTCCCTCCTGTAAATTATTTTGGTAATCATTTAAAGGTCTTGCCTCTTTTGGCCTGAATATGATCACATTAGATCATACAGACCATCAGCTACTGCAAATAAGCTTAGTTCCCCTGTGGTACTAWATGTAACAGCTTGGGAGTCAGAGAAGTTTTTGACATGGACTTTTTTAACAGGTAAAAAATTAAATTCATAGGTCTTCACTTTCTSCTGAAAAGCAATGAAGGGCATGGAAAACAGCTGATGGTATACTGCTTAAAATGAAGCTGATGCTGTGATAGTAAACCAAAGAACTAGACCTAAGGCTTGTGCTGAGATTTTGAAAAGGAAAAACAAATTCTGGGAATTTCTTCAGAGTTAGGAAATGACCCCTAACCCCAATTACATTTAACAGCCACTGAATTTTGTCAAGATAATTGCATCCATGGTCTTCAGSACTTACACTGTGCTGAATCATTTCCAATTGTCTTCTTGCTTCTCAGCATCTTGGTATTGTTTGGACATTATTCAAAAGTTTGTTAATTGGTCTCACTTTGTCAGATTCACTTAATTCATCAAAATATGATTTTGAGGTGGAGATGTCTCTTGAAATGGTCTATTTTTCTGGGGTTTTTCTACATTGAAATCAGTCTTTCTCATGTTTGTTTTTATTTAGACCCAAAGATTGATCTTACTGATAGCAACAAATTAGACACTCTCACAATTGCAACCAGTTACAGAGCAAAAAGCAGTACATGCATTGTTTAGAAAATAATGTGCTAGATTTAGGCCTAAAGTGTTAACATTGTAAATGTCTCAATTTAGGTAGGGTAAAACCTTACAGACCAAATTCACCAAAATATTTCAAGAAGAAATGAGGGATTGAAAAAAAAGTGACAAACCTAAGCATTCTGCTAAATCCRTGCTTATGCGGCATTTAGTCTTATTTCCGCATTTAAATAGCCTACTTATTAAATAGACTTTCACAATAAATGCGTTCCTTATACAATGTAAGAGTTCCTGCTACTGGCCTGTTGTGACCTACAATAATTTATGGTCCTGTCACATTCCTGTTAAGACCTAAAAAAATTAATCACTTTGGATTTCAGACATTTCAGATCCCGTTCAGACTCAAGGTTACAGTTATGGTACTAATGGCTTGTTCAAGATTGCAATTTCTCCCATATTAAAAGTATCTCTCACCAGTTTCAGATAGCTACATGGAAAATGCCTTTGGTTCATATTTTGTGTCAGAATAACTCCTCAATGATGCTATTAAGATTTTYTTTAAAAAAATTTAAAAGAAAAATGAAAAAGCACAGCTTCTAACATCTTAATTTCAAAGTTCTTGCTTATGATTACGGATTCKGAAGTGCAACCTTGTGAATTTATGCAGCATGATCCCGTGTATTTTATGTTCCCTGTGGTATCACTGAAAACCAAGGATGACATCAACTTGAGAAATGCCTTTAGTCCTTGCTGGAGTGTTTCTGCTTTGCTGCAGGTAACTGTTACATAATTTGGGTTCTGTTTCATTCTTTTTTTTTTTCAGTAATCATGAATAAATATTATTTTATTAGACTTGCTTTTACCCATACATCAAGATCTAGAAAATCAATATAAGTATTTTTTTTCAGGAAGAGAAAACTTTGCATTCTTCCCATTGTTCCTTGATATGAGTTGGCAGCAGCTAAAAATCTTGCAGTGTAAGAAATTTAGGAGGAGGAAATGAGAAGTAAATCAAGTAAATCACACTAGGGTATGATACTTCTGATTATGAACTAATCTTCATTATGGACATTCTGCTTCATGATTATAATCACCTATTGTCCCACAAGATTCAATCAGTAACACTGGGCAGTTGAGCAATGCCACCAATTTTCTCCATTGTAAAGGACATTTAAGTACATTAAAATGATTACGATCTCCAGAAGAAAAGAATCCTTACTTCTCTCAGTTCTTCAGCCCCACCAAAGAACCAGTCCTCTCAATGTAAGCTGTTTAGTTGACTCATTTCTTGTAAGATAAAAAGGCAASTGGGGGCATGTTCTGCAGCCTGTTTGAAAAGATGCATAAAAGGACTCATTCCCTAAGGAGCACAGTKTTCAGAAATTGTGTAGGGGAAGTTTATTCAGACTTGTGATACTGATCAACATGAGTGTAATTAAATCTTTCCATGATTAAAATTCCTCTACCCTTTCAAAATCCTTTTTTTTTTTTCTTTAAATCAGCATTTCTTGATCTGTTTTGTCTCATTGCTATGTAACGTGTGACTCTGTCCAAGAATAATCTGACTTTATTTATCACTTTAAGCTTTTGTTCATATCTTTTGTTCTGCATCAGCCCTAAATACCAATATAATTTCTTGGCTCACAGATATATTGCAATTCTCAGCTTTCAGTCATACTTTTCTTGCTGCTTTCTTTTGTTCACAGCTTTGTCATGCTCTGTATTCTGGAATTTAAAATTCCATTATTTTTTCTGGCTCTTCCATGTGCCTATTATTCCCTTAATGTGATGCATATCAGTATGTGAGCTGAATAGCTGATTAGAAATGATACAAAGTCCAGTGCAGGAGACTTGATTGTTTCCCTCTACACRGAGGAGGAAGCATCTGCATTACAATTAACCAAGTAAGTGCTTTAAGATTAACCAAGTAAGATGAATTCCATCCATCCTCTTATAGCAGGTATTTAGTATAAGACAGTCATTTAGATTCTCCCAATAAGCAACAGAGGTGGGCACCACAGAGGGTGAGATGCATCCTGTGCTTTGGTTATAAATTCCATTTCCATGATGAACGGGGATGTGTACATAGGCATATCCTACAAAGTATTCCTTGGACCAGAGAACATCCAGTACAAATTTACCACAAAGCATAATTGTCCCTACCAGAACAGTCATTATCCCTAAAGGGACAGTACTGTTTCAAATAAACAAGGGTCCTTAAGTGGCTTGTGTCAGCTAATTTGGAAAATCTTTGCTAGGGTTTGTGCAATAGTTTGCCTCCTAGCACATGAGACAGCCCCTAACAAAATTTTCACTCACGACGTTCTTATACAGTGTCTTTTCAGAGCACAGAGTGAATTGGCGTCAAGCAATGAGCGTGTGTCAAGCAACACAAATGCATTAGAGGTGGGACTACAGCAAAAGAAAAGATGCTGGTATCAACACACTGTTAAAATTGGTCCTGGACAGACTTCATTCTATCTTTGCTTCTGGCAGGTATTTTTTAGGTAATACTAGGAAAGCCTTAACAATTGAATTTTTATATAAATCCAACACAAGCCTCGGGAGTTTCACAGTGACATCTGTAGCCAGCAGAAACTTCACCTTGAATTAAAATCCGCTAAAACTCTTGAACAGCCAAACACTGTACATTTTCAATTGTTCACACAGAAAATATTGGTACTTTCTAACCTAGATCTGTCTATGAAGCTGCCCTATATCTATGAAAAATAAGAGTACCGCTACTTGAGTTCAGTAGTTTGCAGAGCTTAAGATCCCAGCAATCATCAGAGTAACTAGTCTGATCTCCTGTGTGTTACAGATTTAATCCTCCATGGAGCACAGCAATTTTTGCCTAATATATCAACTTTTGGCAATATATCCAGACTTAATCCAAAGCTACGTGGAGAGCTTTATTTCCGTGCAACAACACTCCTCCCTCCTACTCTGTTCCAACTTTATTTCCTCCTAGTTTCTCATTTAAGTCCACCTGATTTCATATTCCAATCTAGGTTCTTAATAAGCCAGTGAGTATTTTATTCCTAAATACCATAATCATACCCTTCTATCATTCTGACACACAGAAACAGTTAACCTCTCTCACTGTAAGTCTTTTTTCTTCAGTACTTGAGTAAGTTCTGAGTTTCTTCTCTATCCTCTCCAATTTTAACAGTATTTTTGACTGTGGACACTGAGATTCACATTAGTATAAAGTTGTATCCAAGACAAAAATCAGTTCTCTAGCACTGTTATTCATGCAAATAATACTTTTCTTCACAGGATCCTTCTAAGATTTCTTGTGTTGAAGCTTACACATTGCAACCACTTGAAAGTACCTTATTTTTCTCTTAATTCATTGACATGAAGCGCTCAGCTCTTGCAACAAGACTAATCTACGAAGTGTTTCAGAGATCACAGTAGGTGGCATTTAAGGCAGACATCTAGATCTGAACGGTCATTCAGACTTTTCACTCAGTGAAACAGGCATGTCCACAGGCAATAGATCTGTTTATTTTGTGTGTGTGCTGGAAGATCATGTGAGTTTTATTCTAGAGACATCTCTAGGCCGTGAAGAATACTTCTAGTCACCTTGCAACATTAAGAAGGTGGTGTCAAATAAACTCTCAAATTTTGAACCTCCTGCACCTCCCACTAGTGGGTCTATATGCTGTTTACCAGAAAATGATTGTTCTTTGGTAAGCAACCTTGMAAACTCCTTTTTAGGGGGTAAAGGGACTTTCAGAATTGCACAAAATCTTTGCATGAGGGGGGCACAGTATCAAAGCACAGGGACTGATTAAAAATAAAAATCTTTAAAACTCAGTTGGAGCAACCTGGAAAATTAATGAATGGCCTCGTAGTGTTTGGCTACATGGCTGAGCCTGCTGTAATAATCAAAGGAATGAACCATTTGGCCTCAGTCATGGGATTATTTGTTTTTATTTAAATGAAAATAATAATAGGAAGAAGCAGGTGTATGTGCATTTCTGTGTATGTTACAAATGTTTGTAGAAATATGAGGTCAGCACTTCCCAAGTATTTAAAATCACAAATTCCAGGAGGGAGATTACTTAATAATTTTAATTAACATCCTGTAATGCTATCACAGAAACAATGCATTTTAAGCAACATTTACAGATGGGATCAATAAATCGGCTGCTTTTATTAAAGTGCCTATATAAGGAATTTACAGATTGACAGCTGAGCCATAGAAAGACAAATTCAACGATTCAAGTATTGAAGGCGTATCAGCCTCAACTGATTCTCTCTAAAATGTGTACGTCACTAGCACTGACTCTACATGAGAATGACAGGAGTTTTCAATATCACTGTATATAGCTGCAGGTAAAATGTATCCACAGCTTGGATGTGTCATGGTGTTCATACCACAACAAAACACTGTAACTGAACAGCAAATCTTATTTTAATTGGGATTCATCTCACCTAAATTTAAGRCATCTAAAGTTAGAATAGCTAGATTAGTTGCCTGACATTTAGATGCCTGAGATTAAGTGAAGTTAATTCTGTGATGAAAAAATTCCACAGCTTAGTTCTGAGTATAAAGTCAAAGAGATGGTACATCCTATTTGTGCTCTTCTGCTAACGAGGAGSGGAAATGGGCCTTGCCCTTGGTTTTACTTTAGAATGAAGTTTCCAGTTTCTTCCAATACGTATATGCAGCATCTGTAACATACGCATCTATAAGGTAGGAATTTCAGCATTGTACTTCTATGATGGTGTGTCAGATGAGATGAAAGCAGAATGATTCAGTTTTCTCACCCCACAACAAGCCATGTCATGCAGAGCACTGCTTACACGTTGTAAAGACTGAGCACCCCACCATCACTTGGACATATTCTGAATTTCCTCACTGAAAAATAATGTGATTAAAAAAAAAATCAGAGACAGAAAGAAGAGGTCATAACCAGGTCTTGACACAAAGAAATGAGGAGCATTATGGAAATCAGGCTCTCAGCACACAGAGAAAGTGAAGATATTAGAAAACTGAAATGCCTGATGGTCAGGCAGGATGCAGGGAGAATGATGTTTGTACAACCAACCACACAGTATCAGGATGCTGGAAGCAGAGCACTGAAACTCTGCTTTATTCAGGCTAATTAGTCCTGCTGAGAAATTCCAACTTACCATCATTATATGTCTTGAGTTCCTAAATTAGCTTGTTCAGAGTGTCCAATGCAGACATAGCTCCCCAGCCCCGGAGAAGAATGCATTAAGTCCTGTACCTCAAAAAGAAGCTTTATCTCGTTGAGCTCACAGCAAAGCACAAGATTAGATGAGAGTAAGTAATGTGCACTCTGTTTTGCAATTGCGGTTTCTACAATGAAAGTATTGCTTAGTTGCTTGTTGTGTGTTTCCCAAGGTAGGCGGCTAAGCACTACACAGCAGTTTGCTCATCCGCCTCCCTCACCCCAGTGGGCTAGGGGAAAAGGAAGCATAAAAGCAGGAAAACTTCAGGGTTGAAGTGAAAGCACATTTGGTAAGTAAAGGTCACACGGAAGAAGACACAACTAAAATAAAACAAACCAATTAATGCAATCACTTACCACTTCTCGTGGGTAGACCAATGCCCAGCCAGCTCCCAAGCAAAAGAAAAACCCAAAGCACCTAACTCCTAAATCTGTCTCTTATCCATTTTTATTGCTGAGCATGATGTTATATGACATGGACTATCTCCTTGGCTAACTTGGATCATCTACCTGATTTGTCAACATATTGCACAACCCCCATTGTATTCAGTGAGGAGGAGAGCAGATGACAGAATGAGAAACAGAGAAGTCCTTGACTCAGTGAAAACACTGTTCAGCAATAGGTAGAATAYTATTATCTTATCAGTACTGTTTTGGTCAAAAATCTGAGACACAACACCCTCCAATCTACTATGAAGAAAGTGAACTCTATCCCAACAACATCCAGTATGTTGCTGAATAAAAGAATTCAAGAGTAGCCTCTTGGTCAGATGATGGATTTGAGTCATTATAGCACACACCAATACAGTGGGATCTGCAGCTTTGCAAACCAAAACATCTGTGATTCCTTCCTTCCAGCACAAGGAACCTTATTATCTTTGTGTGTATTACAGTGAGATACCATTCCAGATCTCTCTGATAAAAGTGTTTACATACACAAACAGCCAAGTCAGATAGAAGAAAAGAAAAGCAATGAAAAGTTGCCTGATCAACTGAACATAATCATATGAAACATGAATTATGAAGGTAATCATATATAAATACTTTCTACTTTTAAATGCAGGAAACAGACACCATTTCCTTTCTCTCTTTGACATTAATACAAGAGTATGATTCTTCCCTCAGACGGAGACTGTCATCATACACTCCATTGTATTTCCAGTGCCTTGGTGGCTATGTTTGGCTGTGCCTCTGAAACTAAATTCYCAGGTTATCTACATTGTCAGCCACTCAGATTATCCTCTGAGGAATACTTTAAACATCAGCTGAGAAACACCAAGTGCAAGTCTGCAGAAGTATTTAGCTCTTGCTCCAAGGTGTCCCAGGGTCCAGTCCTGTAGCTCATCTCCTGAGATGTGCTGCATCTAACAGCATCTTATCTCAAAGGCCACATGGTCCTGCTGTGCCCTGGTATCCCTGACYCCCAACAAATAATTTTCTAAAAGGCCACTGTCTGGTTCTCCTTTTCATAATAGAATGCTACCATAATTAGGCAATTGGAATCTGGAGAACAGTAAGTTGCTACAGTCCTTTCAGTCCTTTCGCTGCTCACAGGATGTAAGGGAAGAGACTTCCTTGAAACCACAGTACACAGCACAGATTTCATCACAGTTTTTGCTGACATGTGCACGTATCAGAACACACAGAAAACTGTTTTTACCAAGGCTTTCTGAATGGTGGCCACCCAGACATAGAAAAACGCTGAATATTTTCTCTGCTGTCCACGTCAAAACTAGCAAACCTTTTGATATTAAAACTCTATGCCCCATTGTGTGAATTGAYATATGCAGTTAACCGAGGCGACCACAACCCACAGCTGAAGAGCAAACACTTAACTTACTCCATCACCTAAAAGGCTGGAGGATTCCAAAAAAAAAAAAGCAGAGACACATACACTGCTAAGCTTAGTCCAATCTCAGCAGGGACACAAAACGCAAGAGCCCATTCCCAACCTCATCATGTCAAAGGGCCTGGCACATGCACTAAACTTCTCAATGCTGTGCTTTCTATAACCTCCAAAGTTCCTATCTCTCTTTCTCTCAGCAGGACACCCAAGCCTGTCTGTGAAGGATACCTTTTAAATCTTTGACAGCATTCTGTTCTCTTCTACAGAAATTCTGCTTCCCAAGACAGACAGAAAGCAACCCAAAGCAAGCACAATATGTGAAATTGCCCATATGGAATATTCTTATCATCCCCCAGCTGCAAGGTCATCTTGAGAGAAAATAAGTCTATTTTTCCACCTTGCCAAATCTTCCAGTTTTAACCCTTCCTCCCAACACCCATGTGGGAGGATCTTTGCTAGAGGTGGCTTTCAGGCTTGATGATCAACTTCTTGACTGGAGTAAACATCAAAAAAGAATACCAACATATTGCGTGTCAGTATGCAGGCTGACCTCTGCTACCTGGAAAAATGTTTCGTGTGTAATCACACCGTTGCTGAAGAACAGTGTGGTGTCTCAGTGCATGGTTTGATGGGCACTCAGAGCTGCAGACACAAAAGATCAGACTGTACTGCTAAATATGGCAATGCTTGTGAATAGAACAGTCCATGGCATAGGTATTGGAAAAGGGCAACCAGTATCGTCCAGAACATTTGTCTGGCACCAGTGATAGCATAAATCAGRGACCATTCTTGATCCTACAGACAGATTGCCCCCTTTTGGAGCCCAAGATAATTTATGCACATAGACATGGATCATTCTATGCCAGATGGTCTCGCAGATAGAAAAGTGGCCTCACACACACTTTGTTTACAAGAATAAACATAGCCAAAGAACCAAAGCTTGGTGTTGGTAGCCTTCAGAGTTCAGCCATGTCTTCAGTATACAGGAGAGCAACAGAGAAATGACAGACGCTGTTGAGATTCACAAGTATCTGCCTGGAAAAAATTAGAAATGGAAAAAGAAAACGTASCATTTCATTGCTGTGATGGAAAATATGGATAATGATGTTCATTTCCCTTTTAAAAATGGGGATTTATGAGACTGACAGTACAGGAAGAGCTCTGAAAATTACGATATACATGTTGAACTTATGATTTATTCAGCAGTATTACTCAGTTAGCATTAGTGGCATTAATGTTATTAGAAAAAGAAAAAAGTGTCTGAATAGCCAGGGCAGAAACTGAACAACTTAGAAATTAAAAATATATTCACAGGAAGCCCTTGCAGAAGACAATTGTGTCACAGACAACTCAGCCATTTATTCAAGCAAATCAAAAAGTATCCCACAAGTAAAGTAACAATTGGATTAAGATACCAATCACCATATCTATTAAGTTTTTTAAGATTATATGACAAAGTCTAAAAGAAYATTCCAGTACAACGTGACATATTATTCTTATTGCTACATCTAATTATGAAGAGGTGTAAATCACTTGGTTTAACCTTTAAAAAAAATCCTGCTTCAAATACATAATATTAAAAATAGAGATCAGATATGCAGCTCCCATATGAATGGATTATATACTGGTAATTTTTAGATTCACTCTGAAAGAAGTTTTATTGAAAATTTTCCTCCCTCCTTTCCTCAGCAGGGCTGGATGAGGACAGGTCATCAGCCTGTGTTTCTGGACCATGCATGACAGGACTGTGGTAGGGCTCCAAACCAGCATCCTGCAGCATGACTAGGCAGGAACTGACCCTGTGTTTGTCTGAAACAGAGTCCTTGGCCATGGACATGGTGTCCAGGGAAGGTAGGCTGGCATGATAAGGACTCATAGTGCACTCAGAGCCCAGATTTTACCTCATCAAAGCATTTATGCAAATATTTTAAGACCCAGGTAAGCAGTTAAGAATGTGACTGATTTTACCTTACAAACTGTTGATGTCAATGCAAATTACTGACACAGATTGAAGTGCTCCTTTTGAATGAAAGCTGTGTTTATTCTCTCTGAAGTGAGAAGAACTAGCCAGTTATTTAAAGCACTCAGCTGGATCAGGATGGCATAAAAGAACTTTATTCATTACATGATTCTCTGTCCAACAGCATACTGCAATTGAATAGTAATGATATCATTAAATTTTAGGACTTCAGCATTTTGTAAATTAATTTGGCCTCTCTGTCTTGGGAGGCAAAGGGCAGAGAGGGAGTCCTTAAATACTGATGAATTTTTTTAATAGATGATGAGAGCCTTCATTTGTGGAAAAACACTTAGCTGGTTTATACTGTATTCGAGACATCCCTATATCACTTTCACTTCTGAAGTCTGATGCTGTTCTGAAATGGGATGAGACAGTAAAAGCTGTGAGATGAAGTTCATTGTCTTATGTTTCCCTCAGTCTGAATAAATTACCAAGCTAATAACATTACTTTTTTAGACTGCATTAAAGATCAGTCCCAGTCCCAAAGTTTGCTTTTGAATTAATTCAGTCCAAACTGGCAAATCTGCATGTGATTAAGTCCTTGTTAACCTACAGAAATTTGCCCATTCACCTCTTCATCTAGGAAATACTCAATGCTGTCACTGATAAGTCACTATCATCTCACCTGGACAATTTTGTGAGATTCTTAGGTAGAAATGAAGAAACAAGCAAGTGAATTTAATGTGTATTTTCAGGGATTGCACTGGTACATTCTTCACATCCTGGTTTTATAGACTAGACATTTTGGCAGGTGAAAGCTAATGAGTTAGGATTTGTACCAGATTGGTGGCCATTCAGAAATCCCAGATGCATCCATTACACACACGCAGATCATTGCTGTAGCTCACATGCTACTGCATGTTAGATCTTGAATGTGCAAGAAGGAATAAAGGTAATTTACAACCTACTCAGTCTAAGAAGCCCATTGTGTGTCGAATCTAGTGCTCATGTATACCCCATATAGATGGATAATGTACAGTAGATTATATTTAGGAATAAATTCTTTACTGTGAGGGTGGTGAGTGGATGCCCCATCCCTGGAAATGTTCAGCGCCAGGCTGGGTGGGGCTCTGAGCAACCTGGTCTAATGGAAAATGTCCCTGCCCAAGGCAGGGGGTTGGAACTAGATGGTCTTCAACGTCCTTTCCAACCCAAGCCATCCTATGAGTCTATGATGATTCTGTGATATACATTCAGAGGATAAAAAAGTATCTGGGATCTTTCATTCATGTTTCTACCTGGCTAGATAGATAAATATCAACCCTATGTCATTGTAATAATGCTTCACAGGAAAGTGATGTGACATCATGCCCGTCAGCACCAAAACCCAGTTCTTCACCATGCAAGTTAATGGTAGTCCTCTATGGACTGGTARTACTCACAGGCTGTGTCTGTATTGGCGAACAAAATATTACAGAATTGTTGCCTGACATTGAAGCCAGCTGGCACAGTACGGCTTTTATCCATCCTCTTAAACTCTCTCAGTCTCCAGTGCAGCATATCCATAGTCACAGTGCTTGTTCGGAAGAATCACTCATAGCTTTCCAACTTGGCTTGGGAGGCATTTGACTGAACACTGGGTGTCTCCAGTCAAAACCATGCCAGGGATAACACTCACAATACAGCAGAAGAGATGGCTGAGGTCCATGCCACAGGAGCATATCCTGGCATTATTTAATTTACTAGCATAGATGTAACTACAGACTATAATTATGATGGCGAGGCTGATAAAGAACAGAAAATACCCAATGTTTGTAAGTTGCATAAGTGCATATTTTTGTGGACTCACACATTTAAAAATTTGGTTTTATCTACTTATGTACTAGTATGGAACAAAAAAACCAAGAAAGCAAGTTTATTTACCCCAACTTGCCTCACAGAGAATCTGGCCCAGGCCAAAGTTACTCAAAGGTGCTTTTCATTTATTTAGAAGTTGGATAACTAAACAAAGAGAGGACAGTCCATCAACTGGAAAGAAGAGGACTACAAATAGACCTTTCTACCTAAATCCCATTTTCATAGCCATTTCTTCCTTTCCTGGTTTAATTTCAGATTCAGTGCTAGTAAATATTCCTAGAGCAATGGATGAAAAAATTCGTTTCCAGACTAAAGAGCAATGGAGGAAATATCACTATGGAAGTAGGGTATATAACCTGTCAGGGCCTCCCTGAGGCAAGAAGGAAAAAAAATRTCCTCTGTGGATGAGGACCCAAAAAAGGTTATTTTTCTCCATAGGTTGTAACAGAAGTCTTGAGTAGTTGGCTTTAACAGACATGCCTATTTTATTAGAGGAATCTCTCCTGACWTTTCCCTTTTTCCCACCTCCTGTCTTTGTCATGCCTGTCTCCAACCACTTCTCTTTACAAAGGGAATAGATTCCCCCAGGCTGCTGAAACTCACTCACATTTCAAGTGATTCATAAGGCTGGGCTGTCAACAGCGGCTCTATGCACTCCCTCCTGCTCTCTTATGCCTTAGAGGACAAAAAGAGACACCCAGGTTGGACTGGGATCTCTTAATTCTGCCTCTCCTCCGCAAAATCTGCCCTTTCGGAGTATTCCAGTGGCTGCCTCACTCTTCTTACACAAGAAGTGTCCTTGGAATCACAACAGATCAGGCAAAACATCAGCAATGGAAGCAGGTGAAAATATTACTGATGTTCTCAGGGTTTAGTCTGAGGGCCAGTCCAGTTCAATACTGTTATCAAGAAGTTTTCTTGTATTACCAAACTGGGATGTGCTGTTGACTCTCTCAAGAAATGAGGCATTGAAGAGGAGTCTAGATAGATTGGAGCACTGGGCAATAGTTAGTGAGATGATATTTAATAAGTCCCAGTGCTGGATTCTGCACTTGGAATGGAGTAACACTGGGCACAAGCATAAACTGGAGAGGACTGGCTGGAGAGCAGCCCTGCAGAGAGGGATCCGGGGGTGCTGGTCAGCAGGGGTTCAACACTATCCAGCTGTGTGTTCTGGCAGACAAGGTGGCAAACCCCATCCAACACAGGGGTGTCCAACACGTGGATGGTGTCACATCCAGGCAGAAGAGATGATTGTCCCACTGTTTTCAGCATTGTTTAGTCCTCATCTGGAGCAAGATGTGCAGTTCCGGGCCCCACAACTTGAGAACTATGTGAAGGTCCTTGAATGTGTCCAGAGAAGGGAAATAAAGCTGGTGACAGGGCTGGAAGGAATGTCCTRTGAGGAGCAGCTGGCAACTCTGGGTTTGTCTAGCTTGGGGAGAAGGAGGCTGAGGGGCAACCTCATTGCCCCCTACAGCTTTCTGAGGTAATGACGYGGGAAGTGAGGTGCTGAGAGGTGGGAATTTTTCAAAGCTGCAAAGGAAGGTTCAGACAGGACTTTGGGAAGCATTTTTTTATCTAGAGGGTGGTCAAACTCTGCAATAGGCTTCCTAAAGAGGCAGTCAATACCCCAAGCCTGTCAGTGTTTGAGACATTGGGTCTTTTTACGGGGAGCTATATGGCTCACTTTTGAATTATATATGTATACATGTGTGTATATACATGTGCATATATATGTATATAAGTTTTGTATTATAGATGTATTATAGAAGTATTCAGTAAAGATTGGCTGTTAGAGGACAAACTGATTTTGCCCTGACAGCTTGACACTGTTCATAACTGGAAAAGTCTGACAGAAGAAGGAAGAATGAGGTGGAGGAGTACCTGTGAATGAAACATGCTCCAAAAAATCTGGAAAGACTCCTTAAATTCATACCCACGCTGTTATGAATAGTAAATAGTAAAAGAGATGGAGAAAAATGGATGTGCTCAATGTTATAGAGAAAATCTGAGTTGCTGTGTCCTATGCCATAAAAGCCTCCACCTCTGGAAACTTCCTACACTTCTACTGGAGGATATTAGTAATGTTCATCTCCATTCAGGTGTCACAGTTAGGCCCAAGTTCCTATTCATGCCAACCACAATAAAAGTAAAATTTAGCATCCCCTACAGCACCTAAGTTCAGGAAAGAAATGAGATCTTCCTGCTATCCTTTACCCAGAGCCATTGATGGAGGGTGGTGTTTGTAAGACGGATGCTCCACCAGCACCAAGACTACTTCTTACCATCAACACTATAGGTATAGTTCCCTGTAGAGAAAAGTTTGAATCAATGACCTTCGTCTTGAACTCAAGCTACACAGTAGGCACTTAACTCTGAGTTAGGCAGGAGAAGAGTTAGACKGAACAAACTCTTTTTCTCCAGAGAGTGCCCTTCTCTTTAATCAAATAGCTAGGAAAGCACACTTGCACTGGGTCATGAGGTGGAGAATGAGCCCTTGTACTCAGTGAACGGATAGGATGTATCAACTCAGTCCCCTGTCTCCTGTTCTTCTGTTGAGATGCTAGTAGTGTGTCCCCATACACACACAAAAGGCAGATGGAAAATCCCACTAGCAAACAAACCTCTGGACAAAAGAGCATCCTGAAAATCTTCTGGTCTAAATTTCCAGAACCATGTCAGGAATTTAGTCCCTCTGTTTTTAAGCATCAGTTAAAACCAAATTGGCCTGGAAGTGGCTGCAGTTCAGCCGTGGGGAGCAATACCACACGACAGGTGCACACATGGCCCTCAGTCAAGGAAATGGATAAGGATGATTGCAGAAGGATGTACAGTGATGGTCGTTTGACTGTTGAGAAACAAAACAATTTGCATTCTTAAACAGGTAATAATTGAAATAGCCTGGCAGTTCCATGAGAGTTTGAGAGTTTTACATATCTGATGCTTATAAGGTCCCATTTGAGACCTTAAGAGGTTCAAAGAAAAATGAAAAATACTATTATTCCTCTTATCTTTCTAAGACAGTATTTTATTCACATTTCTGAACTGTTTCAATTTGCCATGAAKTTTAACCATCTCTATTCTCTTTTGAATGCTAAATTAATTGGCACTGAGAACCTTTGACCTATTTTCTTTTGCTATTTTTTCGGTTTTTTTCAATCTGAGTCATGTCATTCTGGGCAACCTCCTAAAAAGAAACTGAAATGGCAACTACTGTGTTTCACTTATCTCCTCTCTGCCTACCTCATTTTAAAAGGAAGCTGCACTGAATATGAAATTTGATTACAAAAGGAATCAATCTGTAACTCAGAAAAAAGAACCTCCTTCATAATTTATATAGCCCTGCTGCTTCACCCTAATTAATGTTCATCTGTAACTTATTCTTCCTGCAGGTTTTTCCTTCTAAATGAGTGAAAAATGACAGGAAACCTCTGGAAAGTAGTTTGCTATTACAGAATTATAGAAGAAACTGGATTGACTCATTTAAAGTCCCTAGTAATAGTCTCATAGGTCTTAAGAAAATATTGTCATTCAATTTAAACAGGGTTTTATTTGATCCAGGTGCAGCTGGATATCAGAAAGGTAATGTAAATACAACAATCTATTGTCAAGAGTGTAGGCGGTTTAATTTCTTTGCAGATGATATATACCTGGATTTTCTGTTTAACTGGCAGGATAATCAGCATGCAACTGTGGGAGACAATCACTAATGTGATGAAATATGGAAATGAGCCTCATGCATAGAGAGAGGGTGGAAGCATAGTCCTGGAGTGAAGCATTGGATTCATGGTCTGGGCTTGATTTTTATCTCTGTTGTAGGCAGACGTTTCTGTCTACAGAGGGAAAATACAAATATTCCTTTCTCTCCTCCTTGGTCTATTTATGGTTGAAAAGCTTAAACACAAGGACCATCTCTCATCTTTTTCATGTCTGCAGTCTAGGGCATGGGCCCTTGCTTGTCATGCAAATTCATAAACTTAAACATAAACATAAACATAAACAAAACACAAACATATACTACCGATACAGAGAGAAAAGCAACGTGTAAATTGAGAGCAGGTATATCACCAGGCATATCTCTACCTTCTGTGCTTGAAAAATTGGGACAGGCAAAAATCAAAACTCTTAGGCATGCAAAAACATATTATCAGAAGTTTTATAACATTTGCCACCTCACCACAGAGAATGATAGAAAGMTTGTTTCACTATACTTATAAACCTTGCACGTTCACAATTTAGTGCAATAGTTTCTTTCATCACAGAGAAACTGATGCATATGAGCAGCCAAAAGAAGTGTTCAAAATCAAATGGTGGAAGCTAAGAAGGATTTTTACATATGAAAACCCCATGCATCAATTCCTGTACAATATTTCAGGGAAAAAAACCCCATGTTTATTCACTTATATTATATTAATTACTGTTTTTGAGAAATCAACACAAAATGTACCCATTAGAAGCAAAGTTTTCTAGTGCTTCCATTTGGCGCATGAGAAAATAATTTGGCTAGGAAAGTGATTTATGTGACTCTTCTAAATATAATTTATGGCATACACATGAGGTTTTTCCAAAGCAACATTATCCCAACCCTGTATTGTAATGAGATGGAGCACAGTGCTGACTTTTATTTTTGATTGTCATTCAGATAATTAAGATTACTTTAACATTTTAGACAAAACAGTGATAAGACCAGCAATATATATGGAAATTGGATTTCAGGTTTTGCTGAACTTATTTCTTCTAGGTAACAGCAAAGCTCAAGATCTAGGCTCACTTGCTTCATATCACAGAGTACATTAAAATTCTGCTTCCATTTCACATTTCTATAAATGGATTAACCTTTCTTAATTTAAGCAGTTTGCAGATGGCCTTGGAGGGCAGCTCTTGCCCCCCAAATTGTATGTAGCGAAATTGCTCTGCTACAGCTCTAACAAATCTTCACTATGAGGGGAAATACAGGAAGAATTAGTGTTATCTGAAGGATATGGTCTAGGGTTTAGGTACTTATGGTAAAAAAAAAAAGGGGGTGGGGAGCTCTGGCTATTTTCCCTTTTTTTGCCACATAATTTCCATGAAACGTGTGGATACATGATTTAAATCCATGTTTTAAGAATTTATTCTTTGTTTAGCTTGTGTCCCAGTGCATTGCAAAGCTGAAGAAACTTAGCAAAGTCCTCTTTTGGAACCTTTGTCCAGGTTCTTCTTAAAAATGACTCTGCACTTTGTCAGGAGATTCCCCACAGAGCTTCCCATCCTATTCCCCTGGACAGCCAYAGTGACAGACAAGTTGGTTGTTCTGTTATGCCTTTGGAAGGAAATCTTGCAGGTCTCAGTCAGGGTCCAGAGCTGAGGACACAGTGAAATTGAATGAGACTCCATATTAGTCAACAAGGCTGTAACTATAAAAAACTGTCCAGGAAACAGTCTAGGCAYTGGAATACAATCATCAGCATTACAAAAATGCCAAAGCATTCCTGAAATGTGTTTGTCCCACTCTAAGTCTCAGTCTTACAAAAAGTTGCTTCCATAGTCCACCTGTTGATTTGCCCTGTAAAGAAACCATGTTTCTCCTCATCACTGTCTCATCTACAGTCACACAAGCCACTTCACAAACAAGGAAAGAGATCAGGAACAGCCTTGGATTGTTTGACCGTTAAAAAAAAAAAAAATTTTTGAAAAGAAAAACTTGAATCTGCTTCTCTTCAACTTTTTGTCATGTTTGACAGATCAGTCGTGTCAAGTAGAAAATGCTATATTCCACCTCACCATCAGATATCTCAAGCCTTCTGCTTCCCAAAGTGGATATGCTGAGCTAAACAGTTCACAAGCAGGACAAAAAGTGTAGAGACCATGCTACCAGCTTATTTATAGTTACTTGGTGTTACTCAAGTTCCTCCTGGTTTACAGTGATAAAACTGAGAATGGAATAGAGGCATCAAGTGACAAAACCTTCCGTTTTTACTCCAGTATTGACATCACTGTTATTTGTGATAGAGTAAAGGTAGCAGAACTCCACAAGCTGATCATTAGTGGGATAAACTCGGCATTGGTGCCACAGAGACCTCTTTGGCACATCACAATGGCATTGAAATAAATGCAACTCAGATGAAATAATCCACGTAGATGGACTTTGACTTAGAACATCTAAGCATGGCCTGAGGAGCTGTGACCTCTTGTTTCCCTGATCTCACCCTGACAACAACAAATATTGACTTTGTGTGCAAATAGAACAATTGTTTGATTCTCATTGCAATTTGATTGAACATTATTCACTATTCAGTGGGAACCCTTAAAACGATACTGAGAAACACAACATTGAAACTGAGCTTAATGCTGACCCTAGAATGAAACAGTGGATGCTATGAAAACATGTATTTTTCCCAGTGAAATATTAAAATATCACAAGGCTTTGAAAAATAAGACCACTATACTTGTTTCCAAACCCACTGAAAGAGCAAGCTGGCCATGTCTATCACAGCAGGAAGTATGAAGGGACAAAAGCTGAGGGAGATTTAGGTTACATATGGGGAATTTCTGTACTTTTGAGTGTAAGATAGTATTTCTCTGGAGTAATTTTTTCACATATGTTCCCAATTACAACCTGCATGTTTTTCTAGAACACACCATGACTTGGATATTTTGGTGACATTAGCTCCATATTATATTCCCATGCCTGTGCCAATTAATTGGGGTGCCCAGGAACACTGAAGCTGATTGACATCAACATACAGGTCCAGCAAGTCCAGCACAAGTTGATGAAGACAGTCAGGAAGCTTGAACACATGAAAGAAAGGAGAAACTGCAGAAGGTGGGTTTATTCAGCTTGGAAAAGGTTTATGGAGAGCCTTTTTGCTGTGTTATTGCAGAGGGTTACAGCTACTTACTGAGAGGGTGCAGCACCAATGGAGCTTCTCTTGTTTCTCAGAGGAGCATAGCAATACCACAAAAGGCAGTGAACACAAGCTGCAACACCCCCTAAACACTTAATAGCTACTGAGGACAAAAAAACCCCCACCTCTTCAAGAGCATAGTCACATTTATGAAAAAGACCCAAAGAGGAGAGAATGAAGTGTCCATCCCTGTATGTGGCAGGACATGCCTACCCCCAGCCGCGCTCTCTACCACAGATGGATGGTGCATGTGAAAGAGATAACCCAGGTGGGTCACAGGACCAGCATGGGGTCATCTCTGGCGCCAAAAGGGCTCAGGCCCCTGGCTAAGAATCAACATCTTAATCTGGAGAGCAAATGTGGGAAGAGATAGAAGAAAAATAAATACTCTTGACTGAGAGACACTGTTTTACAATCTATAAAAGACACACGAGTTATCACAGAGGCAGAAGCCTTCCACCCACACATGCCCTGAAAGTGTGTGAGACTTCCATCTGAAGTTTGGACTCAGTTCTGTGGTTACTTTCCTGAGAACTGAGGGAAACGATTTTGATGTGTACTCCATCGGGAACTGGATGGTAAGAAACATTGGATCCGAAGTTATACTATTTCTTCGCTAGYTGTGAAATTAATGGTACCTTTAACCCTGCGCTGCATGTATTTACTAGTAGTCTCTTTTTGTCTTTATTCCTGTGTAGTAATAGTCTGTTTTAAGTCTTATGTCTGTTAGCTTTGTGTCTATTAAATAAGTAGTTCATTCTATAATAGACCAAATCAGCCATTATTAAAGAACTTGCGAACGAGAGTGAGTCTTGGGGTGCTGACCACCTCAGTAAAGCTACTGCCTGCTGCTGGAGGCCTGAGCAAAAGGCAGAGACTTATCTAAACCCTCACACCTAATTCATAACACTGTAGAATTGCAAACTGTAGCTTTGAAAGGGCCCTGAGAAGACTGCTCTTAAGCAGGTCTTGCTTTGGGCAGTGTGGTTGGTTTGAGACCAGAGGCCACTTCCAACTACAGATATCCTGTGATTCTCTGACTGAGTGATCACCTGCCCTTCAAGTACTACAGGAGCTATTTCACTGTTGGACAGCTGAAATTTGAGAGGCCTGAGTTATGTTTACATAGAATACACCAAACTGACTGTGTGCCAAGGCACATCCTTTAAGCACTCAAGTTATTTGATATTCAGACCTATTGTTTATCTTCTCCCTCATGAGACATAAGAGGAACATCACTGAAATTTGAGAATATGCTTTTTTGGATTATGCTCAATGCATACGTTTGACTTACTAACACACAAATTCTCCAAAACATGATTATTCTTATAGCTATGGCTCTCTCTTCCTTGCTTCTCTGCCCTACCTCACTGGCCAATATTAAAATCAATAAACTAAACATTAAAATCAGAGATATTCAGAACCAATAATGTTAGGGCTGAAGGACTGTTCATACCTGCACACACAAAATAGCACAGAAAACTCAAAAGAAATAAAGCCAAAACCAAAACACTAGAGGTTTATCATCTAACAAAATTGGGATAATGGAGAGAAGGTATCTGCAGAGTATTRTACACAGCTCATGACTCTGTTAGTTGACCAAAGGTCTGTTCTGCATGATGGGACACACCGTGCAGCTGACAAATAAGATGCACATAATTACTCAGCCAAATTTCACAGTAACAGAGAGGGAGACAAAAAAATTGGCAGCATTCCGTGTGGGATCAGCAAGAGTGAATGTGATCCAATCCACTGGGGCTTGGAACTTCCTTCAAAGGCAGAAGGAGGCTGGAAGCACCAGTTCAACAAATAAACGGGCAAGAAGCAAACCTGAGATAAACAAGGCATCACTGGCTAGACCAGCACTTGAGCTATTTACTGGAGGATGTCACTAATGGCCAAAACAAAACACCACTATGCACTCAAGGGAAGCCTGAGCTGTGTATTCCCAAAATTAATCCACTCATCTGGATTCACGTATGGTCTGCAGCTACAGTAAGAAAAAACAAAGGAAAAGAAAGCCAACCACACACATTAGGATGTTTAAGAATATTTTCAAGTGTGTGTTTGTCCACAACATATAGAAATAGGTCATGCCATTCACCCAGTGACATGCAGAAATTTGGTTGCAGATCTAAGAATTACAACAGGCATGAGACAAATGAAAAATTATTGCCTTTACCCCAAGGACAAATTTACCAATAACTGTGTGTTGAAGCTGAATCTGTTCCATTTACCTCTGTAGATGAATCCACACTGGCAGGTATAGCATTAAGTTTGTCAGTGCCTGGCCCAGAAGTATTACACAGCTGTTTTTCAGAACAATGGTGTGAGTTTAAGCATCACTTGAGCAGAATTTTCAATACATCCCATTGTTTGTCTTTCTTCCAATAATTCCTTTCCGTTATCCTACTTTCTTTGTTCTCTCATTTATGCTCAGCTGGTCCTCTATTCTCCATTCCTTTTTTGGCATCATTATTATTATTACTTTTCTTGGTATTTGTCTTTCTCTACCAGCTCTCATCTGTGCCATTTGCTTTTCCCTTTGTTTTATTCTTTTCTGGGCAGGCAATAAGAGATGACTACATGGCAGGGAAAACTTTCATCTCAATGTTCAGTCAGTAAACAAAAGTGTTGGACTAATTCTCTGGAGTCTGGGGCTTTTTCTCTCCATCAAACAGAACAAAGTAAAACACAACAGCTCTCCTCAGGTAAAGCTCAGAGCTCTGTGCAGTGCCAAGACACTTCTCGTAGATTCTACTAGATGGATCATCTGCACGCTCTGCAATCATAACTCACAGTTTAGCAGTACAGATTATTGTTGTGCTGTTCACGCACCGTAGCATTTCATTTCTTACCATTTGAAATTCTGCAAAATATATTTAATGATGTTTCCTTCCTTTACAAAATGCATGAACATGTRTTCAGAAAAACCACTGGCGTTTCATTTTTTAACATGCTCCAGAAACTTTATGTATTGCATATAATCAGACCAAAAATATTCCGGATTTGTTTAAGTTCTTCAGAAGGAATTCCAGTCACTTGATACAGGTAAAACTGTGCATTTTAGATGACTGCTGTTTGTCGTGTTTGTTCTTTCAATTGTATCCAAAATTTCTACCTACAGAAATCCACTATTTCCTTCCATTTCTTGCTAATGGATGTAGGAGACAAAAGAGAGATTGCTTAAACGTCAACTTTTTTTTTTTCTCCTGACAGATTGCCTATTAAGTAGAAAAAATTTCAAGTAATGTGTGAAATAATGCTGCAAGTCAATGACAGGGTTCTGGCCCTCTGGATCTGACATCTTATGGTTTCTGCCGAGGGTCACAATTGCAGACACCTTCCCTTCTTGATTAAGTTTTTCTGCTTATTATGTTTTATCATCTTATGCTCTTGGTGTGAAAGAAAAGTTTCCTTTTTTTTTTCTGTCTGTCTGCTTTTGAAAGAAATGTACCATTACCTGACCAGAAAAAAACATTTTGTATTGGGTGAAAAATTAGGGCTTAGGGCTGATTGGCATTTAATTTTATGTTGAGGGTTTTCTCTCTTGGAAAATAGAACAATTCCTTTCCAGAGAGCTGATTCTGTAGGGAACCATCCAAGGAGCTTACACTAGTCCCACCTGCAAGGCAGCTGCCTGGCTCACCCACTGGCTGGCATCCCACTAATGTTTCTAGGCAGACAGCCAAAGAGAAAGGTCATCTGAGAGTAGCCTGCCAGGTGAAGGTGAGAAAAGCCACTCGTACACCAAGGGAGCCAAATGTAATGTTGGGAAAAGAGCAGAGCAGCCTTCAGGCAGTCTGGGGAATCAATTGGTTAAATATTTGAAATTTTCAAGTAACTTAAATCTGAAGCGACTTACAGACAGGAGTTCTACAAAGAATTTCCAAGAATTCTGGTGGTTGCTAAAAATACATCTTAATATACATTATTACAGAGTCAGACTTACTTCTTGGTGGTATTCAAAGAGGAAAAGGGGATAATCTAGGTAACTACAGAGCAGTTAATCTGATTTCACTCTCCAGCAGAGAAATCCTAAAGTTGATATGGGATTCAATTAATGAAAATTAAATGTAGAACTATGATTAACACCAGTCTATACAGATTTATAAGAAATGAAACACATTTAATTTTCCTATTTGACTTCATCATGTTTGTGCAGCTCATAAGGTACTTATATTTATTAAGGTTTTTGACTTCAGATGGAAAATTAAGTCTTCAAAATATCACTGAAAGCTTAAAAGCAGGCTGGCTGATGGACAAGAGAGTGGTCAGTAAAAACCATCATCAYCAAATGCAGGTGGCTCTGGAAGGACTCTGCTGGATTTGTGTTATGTGAACCATATCTGTAAAGGAATGTATCTCTAAACTTGAAAAACAGTGATTTGAAGAGRGTTGATAGGGTGGGAGATCTGCTTGCAGGTTTCCATGAACCCACAGAAGTCTATAAGGAAAAAGGGAAATCTATTTTCTTGTATGTATAAAGACAGAAGTAATCAGGATGAGAGAGAGCAGATGCTACTACGATGAGTTGTGAAATAAAATAGGTTTGTACTCTGCCTGTTCAAACATGCAACAGAAATTTACACTGTTTACAGAAAAAGGATACAGAAAACCTGTGTATTCTAGGCAGAGATGCCTTAGCTATATTGGAAGAGACTGATCTAGGCATCAGTACCTAAAGAGCTTTCTGATTCTACAGGAAGATTAAATCAGGTATAGTCATATTACTGATTGTGCACAACTTTTTCATATCAAAGCTGATTACCAGAAGCAGTGATAGTTTCTCCAGCTTCAAGTATTTGCCAGCAAATCCTAGATGCCTTCCTCCAGGCTTTGTGCAGGCAAACAGTGCCCTGCCTTTAGACTTCACGCACAGGCTACTGTGTAGTGTGGGGATAAATCGGTTAAATATAAATTTGGGTACACAGGAGTTAAAAATGAAGAAGGCAATGTTCTCCTTAATCTTTCAAGTTCATGAAGAAATACAAAACACCTTTATCAGCTGGACAGTTTTCATGAAGCTCTCTGCAAAAATGGTTCTTCTCACTTCAGTAGTTTGAGGCAAATTTGCATGGTTCTTCTCACTTCAGTAGTTTGAGGCAAATTTGCATGGCACAGGGCAAGAAAGAGAATGAAGATACCTAAAAGTTGTTTATCTTGGGAGAAATGAAAAACCTTGGGGAAAGCCCTAGGGTGATATGAGCTTGGTATTTCCCTTACAAGCAGAGGTGTTTGGATGTCTGGCTTTTTAAATGTGGTGCAGAAACACTACACGGAAACCACCAAGCAAGAGGCTGAGGTTTGAATGATCAACTCTGACCATCATTTTATAAAACATCCTTGTTAAAATAACCCCCGGTAAAGATGTAGACCGTAACTTGCTAAAAAGAAACTCCAGTTAACTTAGTTGCAGCTGTAGGACAAATCTTTCTCTTCACTAAATAACCTTTCATCTGATTCTGATTCCTTCTGCCATATTAATGCTCTGTTTAAGAATTCCCCTCAGTTCTCAGATTAATACCACCCAGCCTTTCACTAATAAAACAATCTTTTTCCCTTGCCCTTTCTAAGTTGAAGCTTATGCAAATTATATCCAAAGACATCGTCCTTGGATTGATTCCCTGATGATGGAAGGGTAATTTGCTTTCTCTGTGTCAGGTAATGCCACCCTCACACAGATGCTTGAGCGCTGGTTCAATTTTCTTGATTGTCAGTAATGATGACATCTGTTAGCCTGATTTTATCCCAGCACTATGCAAGGATTTTGTTATTTTACAAAGCTTATGCACCCGATCTTTGCTGATGGTCTTGCTGCTGGAAAATGAAGCACCCCTAGAATGTTGTTGAATACACCAGCCAGGTTTGAAAAAGAAGTCYTTCCTTTCATGGCAAATATGGGGTGGTGCGAGCTAATCAACAGATTGCCCAAAAGTCACACAGACAGAAATGTGTCATGACAGTGTCTTAGAACTGACAGGGAAGTGTGTGCCATCAATTCATCAGACATCAGTCTACAAAGGATCACTCGATGGCTTATCACCCTACAGCCCTAACAAGAGTGTTTTGAAAATTATRTTTGTCATGGGCTTTTTTCATACATGAAAAAAATTCCTCCTTGAATGCTCTTAGAGATGCCTGAACTTCCTCCAAATTGATGGAGTGCCAATATCCAAATGCTCAAAGCTACTAAATGGTCAGCATTGGAATCTCTCCCATGGGAAGATTACAAGAGCCACCATTTTCAGAAGAGGAATGCTGCAAACAGCCCTTTCCCTGGGATGTACAGTGGTTACCTTTACACATAACRAACTGTCAGAATTCCGGCAGAGCTCTGAAGTAACCAAGGTAAAGTCTTCACTTAGTCTTTCTTCAACCCTTCCTTTATGCTGGGGCAATCTAGCAGCAGTAATTGCTCAAGTTGTCTCCCACAGCACGGACCTGYGTTCCCCAGATGTGGGCAAACCCAGTGGAAAAACCCCTTTTGTTCCTCCTCCACAGTCTCTTCCACAGGAACTGAATAATTACTGGTTTGAAGTTGTTATTATTATTATTATTTAAATGAATATAACTTCCAGAGTCCCCAGTCACAGTTAAGGGCCTGTGGGATCCGAGACTGTGAACACACAGCAAGAGTCTATTCCTTTGCACAAAGACTTGACAGTGCCAATGGATACAAGAGGAACAGAGCAGAAGAGAAGTGAACRACTTGTCTACGTAATTCAGCAGGTCAGAATAATTTACAGATGTCTCTTGTCCTCCAAACCCTGCGTATTCATTTGGCACACCTCTTAAAAATGCTGAAAGTGCAGTTTTGTGACTTGCTGTAAAAACAACTGATTAAAATTGCAGTGGGAAAAGCCTTCTGAACACCAGTGATCCTTCTCCTCTTTAATAAAGAAACAACCCATGTGGGCAGGATGGTTCCCAAAATATGTTACTGACACCTTTCAGAGATAATCTGGGAATTTAAGTATTTTCAATAGCTTCAAATAATATTGTTGGCAGTTGTTTAACCTATGTGGCTCTGATAGTAAAGCAGTTGGTTCTAGAAACTGACAGAGCTTTCAGAAAGTAAGACATGAGTTTTTGTCATTGTGTTTTGTACACAGAACCCAGCTGCTTGACATTGTCTTTCTGTTCTGCATCTCCCATTCTTTCCTGGTAAGAAAAAAAAACTGCAAAAAGGGATTAATCCTCATATCTGGATTGAGGCAGTCTTGTCATCAAACCCAGAAACAGTTTTTTCATCATTAACTGATTTTGTGACAATATTTACAGTGAAAGAATGAGCTTTTTAAAATTAAACTTGTTTACAGGCAATAAAGAAATTAATAAGAGAGAGACAGGGAATTGACAGCTGAGGTGAAGAAGCACTACCAGATCAGGTTACTCAGAGCCCTGTCCAACCTATTCTTGACTGTTTCCAGGGACAGGGCATCTATCTTCCTTCTGAGCAGCCTGTGCCAGAGTTTCACCACAGTCATTGTAAAAAATTTCTTCCTTATATCTAATCTAAATCTACCCTCTTCTTGTTTGAAACCACGACCCCTTGTCCTGTCACTACAGGCTCCTGCTGAAAAGTTTGTGTCCATCCTTTTATAAGACCCCTTAAAGTACTGAAAGGCCACAGTGAAGGTGTCCCCAAAGTCTTCTATTCTCCAGGCTGAACAACCCCAATCCTCCCAGGTCAATGACATTTTTCTCTGTACCGTCTGATGTTCTGCTAATGCTACAGAATATGCAGTATTTCACATATTCACTTTAGCACCTTAAGAAGAAAGAACCCTCAGAAAACTACAGAAATTCACTAAGGCATTCTTCATTGCATGCTGCATATACTGAGGAGAATGTATTAACAGCAAATTGCAAAAAAACACATGGATACAGACAGATATGTAGYTAGACCTCTCAAAATGCATTTATAAAATAGTTACAAAAAGTGAATAGTTTTGCAAAATGAAAACAAGAAAAAGAAAGGAAAAGAGATTTTCACTAGTCTAGCTGTTGTGAGAGTTTAAAATAACCATATTTAGGGAAATTTGTTTTCCAACACATTCCTGTGATTCATGAATATGAGATCTCACATACTACACTTAGTATGAATGTGATCTTGCACAGAGAACATGAGGAAATGTAGGAGGACTTCTCACTACTTGTGAGACATGTAGGAAGATATCTCCACCATCCTAAAGTTGGAGAGTTTTGGAGGTACTAAATAATTATTGGTGATGAATAATGAGGAATCATATCATAGAATCAGAGAATGGTTCCGGTTCTCAGGGACTTTAAGGATCATCTAGTTCCATCTCCCTTCCCCAGGCAGGGATACTTTCCCCTAGACCAGGTTGCTCAGAGCCTCATCCAGCCTGACCTTGGACACCTGCAGGGAGGGGGAGTACACAATATCTCTGGGCAGYCTGTTCCAATGCCTTATAGAAAATAATTTCTTCCAAATATCTCATCTAAACCTATCCTTCTTCAGCTTAAATGGCTGCAAGTTTCACCAGGGAAGGTTTAGACTAGATATTAGGAAAAATTTCCTCACTGAAAGGACAGGCAGACAGGGCCTGTCTACCCAGGGAAGTGGTGGAATTAAATCCCTGAAAGTGCTCAAAACCTGTGGATGTGACAGCTGGGGACATGGCTTAGTGATGAACACAGCAGTGCCAGGTTGACAGTTGAACTCCATGAACTTAGAGGTCTTTTCCAACCTTAATTATTCTACTATTCTATTCTATTCTATGATGCAACAAGAGAGCCTATAGCTTTGCTTTCCTTCCCAGAAGAGAAATGAGACACCTGGCTCCTGGGGAGCAGGGCAGTAGTTCATATCAAAGCCTTAATGTGCTATGCAAGGACCTTCTTCACAGAAATCCAGAGGCCACAAAGGAGAAAGGAAACAGTGGAAGCTAAAAATTAAAAGTCAGTGATTACCTAAAATTTTCTTTCATAGCGAGAGAATTTCCAGGCACAGAAGGGCAGCAGATCTTGTGCTACTGGGCACATATACATAATGATGACAGGAAGTGCTCGCACACTCAAAGCTTCAATTAAAGAAGTAGTCAGACAAACTTTACTTCACTTTTCTTCAAATTTTATTATCTTTCCTTTCACCCTCAAGGACAGCAATTTGTGAACTCAGCTTTAAAGTGAGTAAAGGARTGCAGAAGCTTTTGCTTTACAGGGTGGCCCCAAGGCTTAATGTATTAATGTCTGTCTCAGAGTAAGTTCCCTTCTCATCCACACAGAAATGGATAAATTCACCTTTCCTTCAAAGTGAAATGGGCACCACCTCTCATTAACATGGCATTTGATCACACATAGCAGGTGTCATCCTGCTTACAAGGAAATCTCATCTTTTGGAAATGTGCTCATTAATATTAATTATAAATACCAGTATTCATGAAAGTGAATAGTGAGTTATTTATCTTCCTTTAAAATTATGTAACAGAGAGAAACAAGGAAGACAGATGGCAACCTATGTGATAAAGGTAGAGAGACAGAGAGATAGAGAGATAGATATGATGGAGCACCAGATCTCACCCAYCATCTGAGTCTCAGATAACCCAAAAAACCTCTCCCTGATTTCTTCTGCTTCCCTCTTCCAGACTGGTTTCTTCACAGTAAGGCAAGGAGAAAACATTATATCATCTCCATTTTCACTTCCAAACTCAAGACATCATGTGGCATTATGAGTTCAAAGTTGAGGAATATTGGCCTGGAGTTCTTCTGAACCTAAATTTTCTACAACTGTTACAAAAGGAAATACAGATATTTGCAGATTCACTAGATTTTTTTTTTGTTGTTAAACCATAGATCCTGCTAATGAAAGAATAAACAACCAGCAACTGTATTTATGAGTCCATTAAAGGAACCATCTAAGGAAACTGCAGTTAAAGTGTGCTTATCATTGCTCCTGTATACTGCTTCCAGAAGCTTAACTTAAATGAGCTATAAAAAAGGAAAACAAGCTATTTCCAAACAATTCTCACAATTTAAATAATAATTAACAAATAAATCTAGCAACTATAAAAAAGAATAACAAATAAGAGATGGACCCCCAGTCAGGAGAGGCTGGCTGCCTAACTCTGTACCAAGGACCCCAAGTCCAAAMTTGGCACGGACAAGAACTGACATGTTCGTTTCCACAGAGTTGTGCCAGAGCCATGCCAAATCTTAGTGCAGCTAGAGATAGTCAACAGCCTGCTCCAATGGAGATCAGTGGGCAGAATAATCCACCATGCTCTACCCAAGACTGAAAAGACAAGGCAAGACAGAGTCTTCATTAAGAGAGGGTGCAGATGAGAGTGGGTATATCATTCCCTCAAGGCTTTCAAAAAGCACRTGGATATGGCATTTGGGGTCATGGTTTAGTGGTGACTGTGGTGGTGCTGAGCTAGTGCTTGGACTTGATGACCTTGGAGGTATTTTCAAACCTGAAAAATTAAATGTCCTTGGCTGGGACAGTTTTTGTACAGTAGATATTGCCTTTTGCAACAGTTGGCCTTATCAATACCAAAGCTATTTGTTGAGTTGAACTGATAGGTAAAAGAAGTAGCAAAAAGGACATACAACAAAAGGCACCAAACTTGCTTCTCAGATCTCAGAATTGTCTTAACCCCTGTGTAGAGGAGAGTGTAACATACCAAAAACCCCACAGGTTCTGTTTCATATATTCTCCTGCCTTCAGCTATTCCGATTACCTGCCTTAGAAATTCCCTGAGAAGTATTCTGTTTTGAGATTGTCACGGTCCTCATCAGCTGTCAAATTACTTCATCTGCTTGTGAGTTTGGACCCTAATATATTTTGACCCATGTGCAAATTTTACTGCATGCTCSCTCACTCCTTTCAGTACCTAAATATTTGCAAAACTGACTTCAACTGCTGGCCAATTCCACTTCTGCCAACTAACCTGGGGAACTGAAAAATATTCTGAATATGCTCCGAGAAGAATCAAAATTATCTTCCCTCCCCTGGAGCAGCAGTAACAAAAGCACTGCTGAAGCATTAACAAATACATCTCTGACTTATGTTAAGGAAAATGTAACAGGCTTGGAAGGAACATAAAATAARTGATCATGTTAACGTTAGAACAGATTAAATAAGTCACAGTACATTAAATTACTTTTTCTGCCTTTGTATACTCCTCAGGTGCTGCTGGGCTGAAAACTAAAYGACACAATTCCGTTTTCTAGGGAAAAATCCGTAGCATTGAAAGTTGGAATTTGCACAGTCCTATGGGAACTGAGACTAGCACTCAAAACATTTATTTTGTGTATGAATAATGAAGATGTTCAGCTAGTGAGGTGTCTTTCTCTTTACACCAACAAGCCTTTATATTTAAAACATATCTATCTTGAGAACAAGTCTGTAAGTTGCTATTTATGCTCAATATTGTGCCCCCAGGGAACACTATAAAGAAAAGTTCAATTAAAAATGAGCTTTCAAGACAAGACATTTGTGTCTTGTGATCAGATACATGGGTAGTGAAAAAAAGGTTTACCACCACCTAGATAACAGTGCTCCTTTTGAACTGTTTCATCCTGCTGCTGATATGCACATTGTCTCCAGTTTGCCAGTTTGATTGTCTGATGGTTCTCCAATATTCAGAAACAGATTATAGTCTGTAACTGTTACTTTAGCTCTTCATTCCCAGTTGAAAAAATTAAGAGTTAAGTGTCTAACTCCTTTAGGAGTTATGTACTGGCATGCCTTTGGAGACCTTAATTTTAATCTTTTTGAGTTAAAAAAAAAAAAAAACCAGGTGAGGCAATCTGTGTATTTAGTCCARTTATTAAGATATTGAGTGCATCCACTCTGAAAGCACTGGGATGCTTTAAGATAGTAGTAATTTTTCTGTGTAAGCATGTAGTACATCACTTCTGAGGAGCAGAAAAAAATGTTCCCAGTGACATGATAAACTCTAAGCAATATTCAATTGGTCATGAGGGTCATAAYGAATTATATAAGCCTCAGTTTGCTTGGCTCATACTCTTTGGATGTCCCAGAATTTTGTCTAGAATGCATTGCATGGTAAATGYTATATGCAAGTGCTATAATATGATGATTATAATTTTTTATTTTTTTTTACYTTATAAGATGGGGGAAGTCAAGACTGTTGATCTGCTTTATTTCTAGCGGGCTTTGCATAAGTGTGCAGGATTCAAGGGATTGTTGTATTTATTTTGTTTAAACAAAGAAACTATATATCAGGACTTGAATAAAAATGTGGGGGTTTTTCCCCCGAAATTCTTAGAAAGTTGGATTTTTTTTTTTAGCATCTTCAGTTGTTTTCAACTCTAGTTTGTCCATTGCCATGCTTTCCTAGCAGACCATGGTTTCACAAGAAAAGAATCAACAATAAAACCCAGACTACCTGTCCAAAACTGAGGTTACATTTATACTGATAAATTACRTTTATGCTACATTTAGACTGATAAACAGCACGAGAAAGTATCCTCAGGGATTGGAATTCAATCAGCTCTACAGGTAAGCTGCTATAGCAATCCCTGTCCATACTTTTGGCCCCAGCCTAGTTATTGCACACCTGAGCAATTTCTGGGAAGTGTTCAGAAGTTAGCACACACCAGGGATCACTCTCAATAGGCAGTTTGGATGCAGGCATCATGTAATTGAGGCTGAAAGGTTTTAACATTATGTTCATGCCAGTAGTCCTTATCACCAGAAAACAATCCTTAGCATATTTATTGTACTCATAAATAGGTAGCCAGAGAGTCCAGATGTTTAAGATAAACATAAATTTTCTTGTTGCAATACATTTTAGATATAAGAAATATTCAGATCCTATGACCATAAGACAGTTGTTTACATAGCCAGTGCCCTGGAGCTGCACTTTAATTAATTAAGGGTGTCCTTATTGATTCCTTTTCATTGTCAAAGAATCTCTGTTTCAGGCGAAAATAGCCTGTGCGGATACACAGTTAAGCAGGAGATATGCTAACTGTGACATGGTGTGTAGGTGTGAGTTATTCAGAGGGTGCTATTCCTGAGATAAAATGTTGCAAGACTGCTCCAGTTTTGCCTGGAGTATGTTGGTTTGATAGGATTTCTCTGTCTACTCAGTTGCAATGAACATATTTCAGTGTAATAGCTCTTAGGGTACTTGGATTTTTTTCTTTAAAGTCCCAAACTTTAGGAGCCCTTGATCACATGAAAATCTTCTATTTCAGTGTCACTAATGGATTTTTCTAGGTCTTGTGATTTTGGGGACTTGGGATGGGGGGGAAGGCAATAGTGAAAATGCAAACATTGAAATCTTCAAAGCTGTTAAGAAATAGTAGGGATCTGTATGTTACGTACTCGCGTTTCTTACTCAGACTCAAGGCTAGTGGTGGGAGATGAAATGTGTTATTTATGCACATTTAGGCAGTATAGCTGTGCATCCTAGTCCCAAGTGTATGCTGTAGCTGAGGTATATGCTGGTAATTATTTATGTGTTTGTACCAGTTTATATGCTGCCATTGTAGCACATTTCAGTAGAGCTGCTAGCCTCCCTGGAAAATGGCTACTTCTGATCTCCGACACTTTTTCCTAATTAAAAAATGCTTTTGATTTTTTTATAACTACATCAGAAGAAACTCAAAAACATTTTTGAGAAAGACTTGTTTTTTACAGCAAATCTCCAAAGGAGGCTTTCTTTTGCTTTCATTCCATACCAGCCATTCTTTAATTCYCTAGGTCATCACATGAGCAAAATTGTTGACAAACAGCTGGCAAAACAAATAGACAAAACTGCTATTGTGTAAAGGTTTTATCTGCTTTAGTATCATTTGTTAAACAAGTGCCTTTGCACATTTCAGATAGGCTTTGATAAAATGCTTCTTGCCTTTGCTGCTACATAACCATTAACTGACTGACCATGTAATAAGCATAAAAGTTCAGTAATTATATGCCTGATTAGTGAATATTCTTTTCTGAACTGCACTACAAAGTCATTTAATTTATATTATGGTTTATTGCCCCATTCTTAGCTACTAATTCACCGTGTCTATGTATAGGTACTCATATATGTGACCTGGGATCACCATCTAAAAAAATAGCAGCAGCCTATTCCCCAGGATACATCAGTTGCCCACATTAGGGAACATTTTTAAGTATATGGTTTATTTTCTTGTATTTGATTACTGGCAGATGGGACTGCACTCCGCTGGCTGCTCTGCCCTTTCTGCCAGCTACTTTGTACAGAGACCCTGAACTCTCTCTCATGACCTCATGACTACACTGATGCAGTCTGTGAAGACCCCAGTAGCACAGCTGCTATTCAAATAAATAGACTTGTCATAGCACTGAAAACTTTCTCATCTTTGACCAGGAGCCATCAACTATCTCTGTGTTAATTGTCTCCTTCTTTATTTGTCTTTAAGCCTAAGTCTCAATCTGTTCCCAAGTCCCCATCCCACCTGCACGAGGCAGGCTGGAGGGAAGATATTGAGTGTACTAAGTGTAAATGTCTGCCTCTGATCAGAGCAAAATTATTGTTTGTACCTTTCACGTGTGATTATGTCGATCTGCCAATTTTACAACATTCTTCCTGAAATCCTGTTTTCTTTAATGTACAGTGATGTTCTTTCATCAGTACAACTTGCTTTTCCTTTCCTATATTATTCGCATCTTGCAACTTCAGTATCTCACTAGCTGCCATATGAATAAAGGAGATTAATATTTTCTTTTAATAAAATATTATCTAATTCACCTTTTTTGTTTTTAGATTTCTGTAATACATGCAAAAACATATATGTTTGGTCTTGGTCTGGTTAGGTAATTTTAAGTGCTCTCCTTAAATGGGTCTTTATTTCCTGAAAATGGTCATCTTTGTTTCTTCTTTGCTTCATCTGCATTTTATGAACTCCTGTCCCAATATTTATTTGAACAGAGATTTTCTTATGATATCATCTTTCTAATGGTTTTCAAGTCATCTCTCTTACTCATCTCACGTTGCTCATCATCTCATCACCACCTTTTCCCGCTTTATGTTTTACGGTCATTTTTCTTATCTTCAGCAACCAAAAGCCTTCTAGAGTGATTGTTCTCTGTCCCTGAAGGAATCACCTGTGTCACTGCTTTTCTCATCTCCTCCAGCTGGTTCCCTGCAGGCTTAAAATAGAATATTTTGGCTTTAGGCACAACAGAATGCTCTCACTGCATGCTCACATATTTTAAGGGAAGCATTGAAACTGTCCTGTGGTTTTTAAAGTTGTTTTCAATGTCATATGCATGGTGAGAAATAGTTTCATTTGGAAAACTTGAGCATTTTACACCTTATATAATGCAGCACATCAGGGGACGCAAAAAGTATTCCATGAATTAAATTTGATCCTCTTTTACATGGCATTTTTATACTGCAGGACTTCATTATTGCACAGTAGTACATGTGGTATATGTGGAAGACAATCCAGTTACTTTAGAATACRATTATTTTGATTTTGATGCAGCCAAAGTTTGCCTGTGTTTGGCAAAATGGTGTTTGTCCTTAGTTGACACAAAGATCAATTTCTCAGTAACTTTTGCAGAGTTATAACAATTTACATCAAGTAAAATACTGCTGATGCCTTCTGRGGAATAAGAGACCAATGCAGAGTTCTATTTGACCTTTCCAAGGAGGGCACTATTAAAGATTTATTCCTTCCAGAATTCTAATTGGCTTCTTTTGGTGACCTTTCTGGATAATGGTGATGTTTTTCTCAGACTTTACAATGCTCTCAGGTAGGGAATTCCTTCGCTGCTCTGACACAGCAACCGAATTCTAATTTGCATCCTAACTCCATCACTTCCTTTCTCAATAATTTCATACTGCAGTCATGAGCAAGGTGATTTTTGCTGGGATTTTTTTTTCATAGATGCTTTATCTCTTATTCTTAAATCCTGAAAAAAATCACCAAACTTAAAATCAGACCAGACTCAGGGAAGTGTCTAACAACACAGAAAAATCCTACCAAGATGGAAAAAGCATATGAGTAAGAATGCATTGCTAGTGACCAGCTGCTTAATTGCTTTTGGCTACACCTGTTTTTACCATATTCTGTGTGCCCAGGAGCCAGACTTGAGCTCTGTCTTGCATCTGGAGTGTCTGTGGGGTGCAGGTCCCAAAGTGAAGTCAGTTCTTTCCCACACCAGGATTTCTCCAACAGGCAACTATTAGCTTTGCTCTACACTGCAGCTAGGAAATGCTGGGGATTATCTGTAGTATGGATGACATGAGTAGAAGCTTCGGAGTTGATCAGCTTTTTTGTTCAGATATACCTACTTGTGAATCTTTTCACTATTCATTATGAGGCTGTAAAGATGGAGCCAGACTCCTCTCAGTTGTGTCCAAGAAACTGATAAAAGGCAACAGACACAAACTGAATTACAGAAAATCCTGTTTCAACACAAGAAAAATAAGTTTTACTCTGCACATTGTCAAACTCTGGAATAGGTTGTCCAAAGAAATTATGGAGTGTTCATGTGTGGAGACTAGACACAGCTTTGAGAAACCTGATCTGTCTGATCCTACTTTATAGTCTTCAAGGCATGGATCTCACTAGACACAGCCCTGAGAAATCTGCTCTAGATGACACTGCTTTGAGGTCTTCAAGACCACAGACTTCATTAGGTCACTTCCAGCCCTCATGATTCCTTATTTTACTGCTATAAACAAAGTAAAAAATCTTGCTGCATTTTCATTTTCCTGGTAAATAATTTGACTTCTTTCTCCAGCTGAAATGTGAATAATTGTTTGGATAATAAAGAGTATGGAAATTTCATTTAAAACATTAGATTTATTTTTTTTTCCTACCTAACTGATTTATTGTCCACTCAGAAAATATTTTTATTGAGATTATATGAAGGTGGGTTTTTTCCGTACCATTCTACCATGACCAGAATTACTTGTTTAGCCAGAACAAAACCTCTAAACAAAATTTAAAGTTCTGTTGCTTTGTATATTACCTCTCATTTTTATCATTCATTTCAGTAGTAAAATATGTGGCCTCTTGCCAGCATTATTGTGGCAGTGTCCCATATGAATGTTAAGCAGGCAACAATGATGCACTATAATTACAGTGCTTGAAATGATTGGAAATAAATTGGCACTCCAATTATAGATGCATGAAAGAGGCTCCAGTATATCACAGTCAGTCCATTAATTTCTGAAATAGCTCAGGCGATCTCACTATTTTAGTGACATTCGTTATTCGTCGCTGCAATGAATCACAGTGAACGGTGGCGGGGCCCTGGAAATTAGCAAGCTGAAGGACATTTGGAAACAAAAGAACTCAAAACCATTCCACGTTACTTTGTGCCTCAAAGAGAAAATAACCTCCAAGTGCAACATCAAAACCTATTTGCTGCATTTTGAGAAAGAAAATGTTAATGGAGTTTTTGGTCCCACCTGATGCCTTCAGTCAATTTACACAGTATTCCAACAATGGAAATAATTTTATGGAAATCTACACAGTAAGCACATCCACATTTCTACAGTTTACTACAGACATTTTAATGGGAAACTCAGGACTGCAAATGCAAATACATGTTATTTTTGCTTATCTCAGCAGGCTATTGCTCTTAAGATAACACATTATTAACTTGGTACTGGTAAACCAGTCCAGGTGATTTGGGAACTGGGCCTGTGACAAACATCTATGGTGAACAACCTCTGTACAGAAACTTAACTTGTTTAATATTTTCTCTGCATGGGTTCATCCCTGTTGCCCCTTTAGTTCACCCTGAGCCTTAAAAATATTTTGTTTTCCCCTGATCACGTGCTGTGAAATATTACTGTCTCTGAAACATTACTGATGCCTCTGGGCACTGGAAATAAAGGCCAGCATCTGGGCACCCCAAACAGTCTTACAGATTTAAACTTTTCAATAGGAATTTTAAACTAGCATAAATATTTATGAAAAAATTAAAATAAACTTCAAAAAATTGCTAAAAAACTAAGACTACTCATTACTGCCAAGTCATCAGGGCCTGAAATTCCAATTTAAGTGTTAGTAATTCCCCGCTGCTCTTTCAAGGATTTGTAATTATGTCATTCCAGATTAATAAGTAAGCAATGTCAACAACTATTCTATGTAGTTTCTTAAAATAACTGAAAATATTAAATTCTGATTTGAGAAATTTTTATTTCAAGCTCATAAATAGAGTAGGCAAACCCAAAATGCAGATCAAGAACAAAATTAATGTCACCATGCTCTATGGATACTTTTTTAGAAAACTATTGTAATATATTTTACAAAAAAAACCCAACAGAATACACCTTGGAATTCTGAGTACTCATCTTCTGCTACACTGAAATAGAGCAATCAAGATAACTGGGATAAGATGGAAAGTATGGTTTGTAAACTTTCTGTGGGAATTTGAAGGGGGAAATAAAAGGGAAAATGGAATTCATCTTAATAAAGAATTTAATAATACAAATCTAAGTAATGTCTGCAAGGTTTTACAGAAAAAAAAAACCTAAAATAACTTTTCAAACAAGCTTGTGTGTTGTCCTTGATGAAATCCTAAGTGTAACTAGTAAATGGAACTGTATTTAACAGATTATATTGGACATTTACCTCAAATGTAACATATTTTTACAGTAGTGTGGGAAAAAAAGCCACCCAAKTTGGCTACAAGTGTCTTGTCCAGCAGATCTCAAATGGCAGATTTCATCAACTTTTATGGGGTTCTGCAGAAACCAGGATCTCTATTATTTTCATCACATTTTAAAAGAAACTATGAAACCACTGGTTACGTCACCAGCAAGAGGCACATCCTGTTCAATCACACTGAAAATGGATGTGTAAATGTAGACTGCTTCAGAGCTTTTGGGTAGGGATGCAGGTGCATACAGATATCATAATACATTCATGGAATGTCCTGAGTTGGAAGGGACCCATAAGGATCATAGAGTCCAACTCCTCCAAGGATATACATCAAGAACTAAGAAAGGCAATTTTGACAGGAATGGGAGACTAAACTGAAAAGTCAAATTTCTGAAAGACTGAGGGTTTATCATGAACCAAATGAGAAATTAAGACATCAGTGTGTTTGAAAATCTGCTTCACAGATTTGAGCTTATCAAAATCTCTTCCTTAGCATCAGGAAGTCTGAGTTTAGCTGTGTAGTTCATCTCTCATAGAAGCCAATGAAAAAGCCATTGTCAAATTTGTTGACAATCAGAACAAGTCCAGAAGAGCACTGTACATGTTTTGAAGTGCTGCACAAAGATTAACTAATTGAACCTCTATCATTAGAAACTTCTTTGAGAGGAGGAAAAATGAAAACATCATCTTTTTAATAGTCATTGCTTGCCCCAGCCTTTCACACTAAACCTAAAATCCCATGACTAAAATGAAAAAGCTTTATATTTTTAACATTTCATTCCTTGTTCCATTGACTTGGATCAATGTGTTTTGAGGAGGTCACTGTCAAATTGCCAACTTTTTAGACGTACAATTTAAGCCTAATTAAAGGTTTGATAGAATTCTCTCAGTAAAATTAACTCATTCAAATAGGAGATAATTTAAGATCATTCACTAAGGACCTTTTCTACTTCCACACAGAACATAAAATTTTTATTTCATCTTACAATATAAATTAAACTTGATAAAAGAGGTGTGGGGTTTTTTCCAAACTTAGGGATTTATATAAAATGGACAAGTTAATACTATCCTTTCCCTTTGGTGGTACCATGAATTATGTTTCTAGCAAACTTGCAGAACTTTAATATACTATAGCTTTCTTAAAATACCTTTCAATCTCCTTGCTATCTCTTGATTTTGGTATTGTGTGAGTTTCCTTGTCCAGAACTATTTGAAAAACTTCTATGGTTCTTATTAAAAGTGGTATCCCAGAGAAAAGAATGATTGTCACACAATAGTTAGATGGGGATTTTTCTGCCTGGAAGGTCTTAAGACTTACACCAGGATGATATTTTAATCTAAATGCTTCTAAACTGTGTTACCCTCCATATTTGTTTACCAACCTGCAAAATCAGTTTGTAGGTTCCTGTTTATCAGCATTCATCACCAAACTGCCTGACTCAGACCATTGCTTGTTTTCCAGATTGCTTATTTTCACTTCTAGGTGTTCTATGCTGATTTTGAGAGTCGATTCCTGATATTGTATTAACTGCAAGCTCCTATTCCCACATGCAAATGAGAAATGTTTTCATAGCGTGTTACGAGCCAGGATTTGAACCCTGTATTCCCCAGACACCAGTTACATTGTCAGGAAATGCCAGTCACTGAGGTAAGAAGTTTTTGGGGATCTCTCTTTAATATTTAGGGAGCATCTTGAGACATGCTGAAGGTTATGGTCAGGCTGGATGGGGCTCTGCGCAAACTGGTCTGCTCGAAGATGTCTCTGCCCATGGCAGGGGGGTTGGACTAAATGGCCTTTAAAGGTCCCTTCCAACCCAAATCATTCTATGATTCTAAATAAGCATGTTTGGTTTGGAAGTGGAACTGGTGCAGTTTAAAAGGATTAGACTCTTTAGTGCTGACTACTTTGTAGAAAGCAACCTGGTGGCAGTCAAGGCTGTAGTATTTAAACTGTTGATGGACAGGAGCAGGGAGCAAACAGCAAAAGGAGTATAATTGATGCATGTCTTGCACCTACATGGCATTTTCTGCAAATCACATGGCTTGTCCCAAACATGTCCCAGTAGCCAATTCAGTGACAGAATTCTGAGTCAGATGCAGCTTTGGTCTGACCAACTTGTATATTCCTACATTACATTTACGACTGAAATATTGCTGCTGCCTGGCAGAAGACTCTAAATGTGTGCCTCAGTGCAGAGTCAGACAGAACAGCAGACACCCCCTCTCACATTTCTGTTTCTACTTATTGACACATGAAAGTGCTACATGTAAGAGCTGGAGTATCAGTGAAATATGCAGAATTATATATTGTATACATGAAGTATATAACATATTATATATATAGGCAAAATACATACTATATAAATGAGCATGCGTGCAATTGACCATATCTAGAAGCCTGTTCCTAAGCATCTGATCTTCTGCTTGACTCAGCAACTGTTGACCATTTAGTGTACAGGCATCAGAGGCTTCTTCAGAGTTGACTAAAAGTACACACAAAATGCCTGTATAACACTTAAATATACAAGAATTTAGCTTGGTTCTCCTCTGTGGAGATCAGTGGAGGGGAATCTCCATTGCAAACCTCATTTACAGCTCTCTGCTTCGATTCCAGAATGGCTGTCCTGAGCCTTGCCTCACAAAAACAGCTCTGCAGTACTGTGAGCAGTTCTCATCCTTGTGCGATGAGCAGCTCTAAAGCTTCTGTGCCGTTGCTCCCATAAAGAGCCATACTGAGATGCTCTCTCCCACTTCCTGGGAAAGGAAACTCTTGGTCCACCACTATTATAATCATAAAACAAGCAGGAAGCAACATTTGTCAAATGAGATATCCCATATTCTCTGACTCAGGACTCAATTTTATTTTTTCTATTCAGAAAAAGTCTGGAATCCATGACTGAATTCTGCAGTTATATGTTTCCAGCTAGTCTCAAATAAGGCAAATTTTGCTAAGTATGTACATGCACACTTAATGAGACAAAAAAAAAAATTGTTTTTTTGTTTACAGCAAATTACATGAGAAGGAGAAAATAATTGCTAAGAGATATCCTTTTCTACAGATTGTACAGCGTCTTTTCAGTTAAACTGAATTCCTCTGTTTTCCTTTTTTTCTGCCCTGTCAGAAATGAGGGCCTGATTCAGAGTATGGTCAAGCCAAGAAAAACCTGTCCATGGATTTCCACGCACACCAGGTCTATTACTGCAGTGTTTGAATATCTTACCTGAAAGTTACCATCAGTCTCTGAGAGGCTGGACTAGCTTCTGTGGAGATCATCTTCTCTCTCAGGTAAATCTCTGCATTTTGTAGACAATACAAGGACAACAAGGACATATTGTGAAGTACTTAATAAAAGCAGAGAACTGTAATTTTGCAAACACTAGCATCTTACAGTTGTTTAATACAGTTCCCATCTCTCAAGTACTCATCTGAATCAAAGCTGAAAAGTAAACATTTTGAGGCTACAAGAATAACAGCAGTTTCTAAACCACTAAAGGACGACAATTTTAGACAAAGTGTATTTATTCCCTATTTCCAACTATGCAGCTATCATTAGCACTGCATATTAATGAAGATAGGGAAGAATGAGACAATCACACTCTGGTTCGTAGGAAATGAGAGGCAGATGATTTGTAGTCCCCTATTCTAAACACTACCYCGTGTTACTTTTGACATAGGCATTTCAAATGTTCAGCTGTGACTGCTTATTTGCTCCTTTCAAAAGTTTATGAAGCCCTTGATCTAAGGTCACCAAACAAATCTGAAAGCTGTAAATGAGTTCAAATGCAGTATAACGGGAAGTTAATTTTCACTGCCCTGTCTCTAGATTAATCAGTTGAGGACAAAGATGAATTAAACARTATATTAACAGACTGATATAGCAATACAGAAGCTATATTTATCTATCTCTGAACCATCCACTCCAACAGCCTTATATTGAATTCATTTTTTCCAGCTGGAGTAATACATGCCTTGAACGTGGTTCCTGAATATCAGATAAGTCACCCACATTATATCCAGTAGCACTGAATGAACCAATACCAACAGAACAGTTTCTTCTGATGCTGGTTTTGCCTTAGCAAGAGACAAAGAGAATTAAGCAGATTTGCAGTACCTTATTTACTAAAGTGCCGAATGCTGTTGCAAACCAGAACTAACTTCATACATGTTCCAATCTCTAAAAAAACTCATTCAAGTGAAAAATAGTCTCTTTAGGTCAGAGACTAGAGGAAGGCTGAGGACCTGCTGGGCTCAGAGACGGATTCAGGGAAACCTTCCAGTACTTAAAAGGAGCTTACAAGGTAGCTGGAGAGGGACTTTTGACAGGAGCATGTAGTGATAAGGCAAGAGGAAATGGCTTTAAACTGAAAGAGGTGAGGGTTAGTTTAAATATTAGAAACTCTTCGCTATGACAGTGATGAGGCACTGGGACAGGTTGCCCAGATTGTTGTAGCTGTTCCATCCCTGTAAGTGTTCAAGGCCAGGCTGGATGTAGGTCTGAGCAGCCTGGTCTAGTAGAAAGTGTCACTGCCCATGGCAGGGGGGTTGGAGCCAGATGGCATCCAAAGGTCCTTTCCAAATCAAAACATCCTATGATTCTGTGAGCCCTAGAGATGGGGGGAAAAAAAGTAAAAAAAAAATAAAAGTTGTCTTTGATTAAAATAATCAAAACATTGAAATTCCATTGAGAGATCCCACAATCCACTATATTTCCTCAACATAAGAGGGGTAGCTGTGTCTCATGAGATGTGTTTCATGAGATGTGTCTCATGATGGTCACTAAGCAGACAGAAGATCAGGTTCAGTAAGAGACCTTGAACTTAGCACAGGAACAAAAACATGAGATGTTCCTGCTTTATTTTGAAACGAAATATTCCTCATAGAATATAACATGATTTATTGAAAAATAAATTCTAATGGATAGCATTTTATCCAACGCTAGATAAGAAAGAATAAAATCACCTTGTCCATTCCTGTAGCAGTGTGTCACTCCTAAAATCAAACCCCTCAACTTCACCAAAGTGCAAGACAGCATAATTTTGAATCAGGTCACATTCCCCAAAGAAGCTATGACATTGAGGAAAGCAAATTAGCATGGTTCCTGTGGAGCACCTAGCTGCTATTAGATATATACCTTTTCCATAGGGCAGCCCTGCATGTTCCACACTCCACAGCTCCTCCTGAAAGATACAGCTGGGTAGATCAAAGGATGTGCTGAGCCCCCATGTCTTGTATGGGAGTCATAGAGAGGAGAGAAGCACCAAGGTGTTGAAGTAGGAATTTTCTAAGCATTGAGCTGAGGCTGGGCAATAACTAAAAGGGCAGGGGAACAGCCAGTGATTGCTCAGAAGAGCCAGTGAGAAAGAAAAGACACAGCAGAGAGGCTCAGAGATGACTGCTTTGAGAGCAAGTGAAAGGCCGCCATGTACTAACTTCTGGTCATCAGCATTGCTTAAGATTAAGCACAAGAACTGGGCCAGTTCTTGTATTATTACAGTATGGTAAAAGTATCAGACTACCAAGACAGAGGTGGTGACATTCTATGTGTCAGCCTTAAATGCATGTTCCGTCCAATCTATTTTGCCATAGAGGATCTTCAACATCTTGTTTGTCAAGGAGAGATTTCTAGTTTCTGTCTCCTGTTGGTCGTCCTTTGTTGTAGCTCAATAAGTAGGCAGAGTGCCTAAATGTCAGTGAAATTGCATTGGCTCTGCGCGTGGACAAGCATGAGCAGGAAATCAGTTATGCATGTGGTGTGCCCAGTGCACGTCACCCTCATTCCCAATATGGAGTAATGTCCCAGCATCATTTTTTAACAAAGTGTCCATCTCCACACCTCTCCCTTATGGCTTTAGATTATGTAGAGCTGTGTTTTCATAGAATCACAGAATGGTTTGTGTTGGAAGTGACCTTAAAGATCATCCAGTTCCAACTCCCCCCGACGTGGGCAGGGACACCTTCCGTTAGACCAGGTGGCTCAGGGCCCCGTCCAACCTGGCCTTGAACACTGCAAGAAATGGGGAATCCATAACTTCTTGGGCTGCCTGTGCCAGTGCCTCCCCACTCTCATCATAAATAATTTCTTCCTAATAGCTAATCTAATTTTTTTTAGATTTTTTTCTTTATACATTCGTTGTTGCGCATCATTGCAGAGTGGAACTGGAAAAAGTGTTCACTGTTACATTAGTTCCACTCACTAAGTAAGTGGGGGTCACAAAAGTCCCCTAGGAAATAAGTTATTCAGAAAAAGAAGTGTGTCGTTCCCAGAGTTTTAACAAGCTTTGATTTGGATGTATCTGTGTACTACTTAAAAACATCTACAGATTGGTAGCAACATAAAAGCAACTACCTAACGAAATAGAGTCCAGCCTTCAAAGATTTCTACTCTACTTTTCAAGTACTAAATAATACTACTATAATTAATGAAAAAAATGCTGATTTCAATGCTGCTTCTTCTCATTTTAAAAGGAAACCATTTTCATGATTTTAACACACTTTCATCAAGGTTTTATTAAGTGGGAAGTGTTAATGGAGCCAGCATTTCAGTGACATACATTGATATACTAGAACAATGCTGCACAGAGTGTCTAAACATTTCATCCTGCCCCCAGCCCCAGAAATGATTCTATTTCAATGATGTGAAATTATTTTACATGCATAGTACTTTCTTTACTGCTTCCTCTATCACTTGTTAAACACTTTTTAAAAAGGAAAAAAAGTTCTTTTTCCGGTGATCGGTTTTTTATAAAGAATGCAGAAAGAATCTCAACTGATAAACAAAAATCCCTTGAGAGTTGATGCACTCTTTACTGGCTATGTTGAAAAGCTCTGGTTAAAGGTTTACTTTTTTTCTATGGTCTACTCTCACAGGTACAAGAAAAAACTATTTAAACCCAGTCCAATGGACGGAATGGTTCTTTCTTTACAGCTAGACTTTTCCATTTTGTGTAAATCCTTCTTTACCATTATGAATTAATTATCCATAAAAAGGAATAAGAGGAGTGATGTTCCTATTCTACAGCATGACATAGTCACAATGAAACTAGAAATTGAAAGGATAAATCTTGCAATGAATGGTGACATGCTTTATACATATATAAGTACTACAGAAAAGATTATATTAACATTCCTCAGTTTTAATAAGTTCTTGATCTTGATCCATCTGAGAATTCAGAAGCCCAATTGCAATCTAATGCCCTTCCAGAAATAGCACAAAATAAAACTCTGATGTGATTGACTTCCTCATGGGCACAGTAGCATGCCCAGATTTTTTTCTTTCCATGGAGTTAACTGCAAGACTATGAATATTACAAGAACTAGGCCAGCTTGTGAGGCTAGGTCCTGGAACAAGCACATGTCCCATGCAGGCAATGATACTGCATTTATGGAAGCCCTTAAATCACCCCCATTCAGTCCACGCTGGTTTTTTACTACAAAGTCAAACTAACAAAAAATTGTCATCCGCTCCTTTAATGGTACTTTGTAAGTAAGGAGGGCAGAGAACCAAAGAAACACACATTATTCACTTACCTAGGAGAGAAGAAAGGAGCATACAGCACTTAATTCCCTGCCTCAATGTGAGACATCGAGAGGTACCATACTGCAGAGAAACCTGAAGCAATTTCCTTCATGGCCTGAAGGGAGCACATTAACTAAAGCACAACGAGAAAACACATTTCCCAGAGCAGAAACTTAGATCCTCCAAACATCAAGCCTCCATTGAGACTGATACTAAGTTGAATTTCAGACTCCTGCTAYGAGTGGTGTTGCCTTTTACTCACACACAGCATCTCTCCAGCTACAATCCACAAGGTGCATCCCACACAGGTTGACCAGAAATCAAATAGCCGATTAGCTATCATGTATTTGTTAGAAAAAGAGGTTTGGGGAATTCCTATCTCTGTCTCAATCATCTTGTGCCACCACTAATAGGAAATTTTCATGTCAGTTCTGTCTTTTCCCTGCCTGCTATTCCATTGTCAACTCAGCCTGTATGGGGTTTTAGGCTCACTGCAGCCGGGATCTTCTCTCTGTAGCTTTGCACCTACCACTGAACAAAAAAGGGACTCAGCTCCCTGTTTGACTCAGCTCCCTGTTTGACTCTGAAGCTAAATGGCATCAATAAACATCCATCTACATTTCACTGCACTTTTCCCTGAATCTCTTCTAACTCCCTGCAGTGTCTCTATGACATGATTGTTATTTTGCTCTTCTTCYGTCCAAAGTATCTAAGACAAAAAGAGCCTGTGTCCCAGCCAGCCTCAGTAGAGAGTAAAAAGGTATGGATGGTAGATATGGCCTGAGATATATCATGAAGGCACATAGGGTTATTTAAGGGCATATGAGCTGCTGAGATAGTCCTGAAAGACTCTGCAGACTGGAGGAATCATGGACTTGTCCATATTGTTGACTAAGAATGGTCCCTGGCAAGTGGTCACTGTCTCACTGCAGTAAATGTCCAATTGACTTGGACAATTGGCACAAGCTGATCTGCCAACCCTATCTCATCTAGGCTGTTATTTTATATAGCCCTATGTTATTTTTATACCAATAAACTAAGCTGTGCCTGAGCTCATTCTCTGGCCAACAGTGAGACTAGCTGACAGTATCTGGTGATAAATGCAATACTAAAAATCCCCTTCCCTTCAAAAGGGGCTAGCCATTGCAAAAACAACTTCAGGGAAAGTTCTTTCCACTGCACTAACTCCTGAACCACCTGAACTAGGTGGGATGGCTAAAACTGCCCCAAAGGCTTTCTCATGGTTTAGCAGAATAGAAAATCAAGTTGTATAATGCAGGCTCAGGACTTCACTCTGTTTTAATTGCAGTCAAAGACTCCTGTCTCCCATTGCACTCTAATTTATAGCTACTATGGTGAGGGGACAGGGAGAAAAGGAAGTTATTACATGTGGATATTGCTCCTAGCAAAACTGTCAAAAAAGAAAAAAAATCCTGCAGGTCTTCCAACATTTGGGGATAAATTTGTCAAATTGTTAAACTCACTATCTATTCCTTCTCCTTTAGCACTGTGCCCCTATAAATTTTAATGTATTTCTTTTCTATCAAAGGTATTATTCGGTATAAGTGACAAAGTGACACATTTGGTAGCTTTGTAAATACACATTTGAAGACTCCTGGCTGTCATAAAATAACTGGGCTGTCAGATTGCAAAGTCAGAGTGAAGCAAGGTGGTTAACTGAAATGAGACTCCCATGAAGAATTTTCTTGTCACTCTCTATGTGGAGGCATCTGCTGCAAATTCAGACTCTCAAGTCAACAGACACTTTGATCACAGGATGATTTATGTCAGCCATCAAATGTCTGAGTGGTAACCACACATCTGTCACCAGGACAATGTGGCATAAAAGAGAATTTAATTGCTTTCGGATTATAAATAAAATGAACATTGCAGGAATAAATTATGAGATCACTGTTAATTTGTCGATCATGCTATCAAGGGCAAGAAAAACTATTGGGCATAAAAAGCAAAGTTATTTTTGCTCCTASGAGATGCAGTTAGGAACGTTTTAATAACAAATGGCAACAATCTCTTTTTGGTAGGTACATACAATCTGAAAAAAAATTGTCAGTGTTGATGAATCTGGCACGTCTGTCTCGTTTAATCAACTCTTGCAGGTGCTAATGGAGGAAACAATCTGGGATAAAGGACTTGTGAAAGTCAGCTATTAAAGATATATTTAATATTTAGATGCACTTCTCCTATTTCCTTCCTCCCACCCATTATTTAAAAGTGATGGCTTGGAAAAGAACCACTTCTGAGACAAAACAAGCTGTGTACTCACCACCATAGAAAACTAATTTGTGTTGAATGTCTGACCAAATTATGGGTGTCTAGCATATCAGAACGACACAAACCTCCCTGTCTAGCCACTGGAGAGGGACTTGGACCTCAGCTGGACCATAGGATTAGGATTTATATAAATATTTGCGTGTGGACAAGGTGTCCATATACTCATTGCTGTCAATGGTTAATAAGGATTTGACTCAGTTGCCATGAGGTGATGTCCAGTGTCCTTTTAGTTGCCSTAGGTTACCTGAGACATCTACACAGGATTGGCAGAGATGACCCATGACCTCTTCCCTTCTGAATCAGCAGCAGGAGACAAGGAAGGATTCCCCACAGCAGCAAAATTATACCAGATGCTGACATGAGGGAACTGAATCTGGCCTCTGCTCAGTGAGGTCCATCACTTTTTCCCTTGGTATGGAAGGAGCCCACCTTCATTCTTCAGGTTCTCCAAAGCACCCTGTATGGCCAAATGCATGTTACCTGAGTGTTGCAAGGCTCAAGTAAGGCTTCCAYAACAGGCAGCAGGAACACAGGACAGTGTCCCTGCAAAGCATGACATAAATGCCATAATTTCCCAGACTGCAAAAATAGAAGGGAGCAGGGAGAGCTGTATTTATCTCTTGCCACTGTGACCTTGGTCAGGTCACAGAAATCCACTCTCCAGCCTCCCTTATTTTCAYGTGTCTTTTCAATTTAAGTAATTTGTGAGATTCACCTTTCATAGAGAATATTTAGGCTTMTGGGGTCCAGATCTCAGTTTCACATGTAAAGTGTTAGTGTAGTAGCATAGTAATAATAGCAATTACAGAAATCACTTTCTCAGCATTTTATATATGGACTGGTGAAGTGTGTTTTCTAACCCCAAGTAAAACGAAATTGATTGTCAATTCCTGAGCCCGTACCAAGTGCCACTCACTCACTGAAATATGCTACAGCATAACTTGTAAGCATGATTTGATTCTCATACAACCCTAGTGAGAGGTGTAAATAATACACACAGTGTATGCATGAACAACCACTGCTGGAGAGAGGTTAGAAGACTAGTCTAGGGTGAATTATTCATTGTGAGGGATTTAGCTTCCCCATTTAACCCACTTTTTCTGCTTAGCAATGACTGGCATCCAGGTCTGAGGCCYGATTACACCTGCAAACTGACTTAAGTGATATAGAAGCAGCAGAGAGTTGTCAAAGACTGCCTCAGGGAACACCACTGCACAGAGTTTGCTGTGTCTGGTATCACAAGAGCATAAGGGGTCTATGTCATGTTCTTTTCCAAGAGCTGCCTAAGATGTGTGACAAGGAGCAGATGCTGTTTTCTCAGGTCAGTTTACTTTAACTCACACGCAATAGCTGAACAAGTTGTTTCAGTTTATGTACAGGGCCTTGGCTATACCAAAATATGAGGGGAAAAAAATTGTCTTTAAAGCTCCTGTGGCTGATTCTSTATCTGCATATTAAGTGATTATTTGGAGCATACAGTCACAATTAGATGGTATTGTGCTTTCTTCCTTATCATCTTCACTAAATTAATTATCAGTACAAAGCATACATATGAAGTCTAGTCCCACCAAAGCCTATTCTCCAAGTTTGGACATAGAAAACCTTTCTCATCTCTAGAGGAAGAGTTTCTGCAAGTAAGTGAGCAGCTTAGTGGGTTAAAAGACTTCTAGGAATGAAGGGTCAGAGAGGATCAGGTGAGAAGATAAGGCATTAGTCACAGCTACTTTCAATAAGATGTAGAGATCTTAGAGGAAGATGTCTGAGGAAATGTGAGGCAACACTCGCTGCTATTGGAGATAAAATACTAGGTTCAGTAAGAAGCTGAAAATACTGTGAGAGCACAAGGAAATCACAGAAAGGGAAAATGAGGATTAAGTGATCCAGAGGCCAGAGCAAAGATGAGATGATTATAAGCTTTTGCTAAGAATAAAAATCTCTTCACATAAATTCTTATACCTAACAAGTAAGTATAGTTTTAAATCGAAAAAATAAAACCCCTCAGATTAGGCACTTGAAAATTCATTCTAATGGGAAACACTATGTGCAAAACAAAATTTTCATGGAGTTAGTGGTGTTCCCACCATTGAAAGTCTTAAAAAACAGAGTATGGAAATTATATCTAGAGTGACATAACATATCCAATCTTCACTGAATCAAAGGAATGGACAAAATGGTTTCCTGATGTCCCTTTCTGAGTCTTGGCTTAACAAGTGGCAAGTGAACTCAGAGACTGTTTTACTGCCTGTTTTTCTAACAATGGTTCAATTGTCTCCTACAGATCCATCCACCCTCCACTGAGCCAGAGGTGCAAAAATCACCTGTGACACTTTTGTTCTCCACTTCAACGATGGCAGTACAGCACTCCTAATCTTTTGCATGGATATTCCTAGCACTGCTTTCAAAGTCACTTACCTCAATAATCAGACATTTTAAACCAAAGCATTTACCTTCAAGCACTGAGGTATCAGTAGGACCTCTGGCTTCACAGGCTCTTAGACTTGCAGAGGCAATGCATTTATTCAATTTTTTTTACTCACTGGCCCTAATGAATGATAATGAGGTGGTGCATTATAAGCTGGGTAGATAAGAAGTGCTTGGCAAGACTGATATCCCAAGCTATTCCAATACAATAGGAGAAAACCTTTCTGGTCCTCTTTTTTGAAGGGCAGGTTGAAAGCAAAAATCCTAGTGACCTCTCTATCATCTTTATCTGCTCAGCAACAGAACTGTGGATATGGCAGTTAAGATCCCCCAAAAGGAACAAGCAGTCTTTCTGAAGAAGCCCTTTCATTTATCTTTTTTTTCCCTTCATAATATTCAGCCACTTCTCATTCTTGCTGTAGAATTTYAATATGCCAAAGCTACTCAAAGTTCACCTGGTGACACAGACTGACAAATGTCACAACTTTATGTATGACAGGACTATGTGGAGGATGTACAAAAGCATGCAAAGTTGTTACAGATAATGGCAGATGTAGCCCAGTTTCCAACAGAAAAGGCTGTAAAAGGGATTAAAAATCCTTTTTCCTTGCCACTGCTTCTGCATATGGAGTAGAAAGGTCGATTATAACATGGCAAAAAAGAAGCATAAGGCTGGGAGCCAGGAGACCTGAAGACACTAGGAAAACCTGCCAGAATGCTAGAGTTGGCTGTGATAGAGTTAGTTTTCCTTGTAGTAGCTAATACAGGGTTTGGACATGTGCTGAAAACAGTGTTGACAATTCAGGAATGTTTTACTATTGCAGAACAGTGCTCATACAGCGTCAAGGTATTTTCTGCTCCTCACACCACCTCACCAGGAAGAAGACAGGAGGAGGGAAAGGAGTTGGGAGGGACACAGCAGATTTCAGTTTGGCAATGTTTGACTTCTTTGCTACATGGGAAAAAACATATGCCACTTCTCAGCTGTTTTTTTTTTTAATGCTGATCTCTTTAATTTCTTGAATTCAGATGTTCCAGCCTCTGCCCTCTGGGTCCTAACTGGGCCTCAGATGAAAGGGACAGGCCACAGAAGGAACTGTGCCTGCTGCTAGGATTTTTTGGGGCCTCTGGGTCACAGCCTGGCTCTCTGATGTCTCACTYCATGTCCCACTTCTCAAAAAGAGCTGTTTCAATAATAGGTGGGACACTTCTTATTAGTGAGCATTACTTTTGTATCTCTGCAAAGAAAAGCTTTTTTTAACGTAAAAGTCTGCAGGTAACAATATATTGACAGCAGAGTTTCAGTGTGAACCACTAAAATGCACCCAAAGATGACCATCCTGCCGTTGCTTTGAATTGCTTCCTGCAGTTGCTGTGGACTGCTAGCCAAAAAGAAAATAAWAAKAAGAAAATCTAAATTAGCCCTTGGACAATACAAATGCAACTAGACTTGGATTCATATGTTCTGATTTCACACTGTGTTGCCTGAGGATATACTGAGTTCTAGCAYGAGGCAGTGTTCTCCCTGACTCTGGTTAAAGTTGTGTCTTATTCCTACAGCCATAAAATTCACTAAGTGAAGAGTTGGGTATTTTATTCACATGATGTGAATTTCTCCAATGGGATTTTGTACCAAGATAAAAGCAGGCCTTCCTAAGACTCTTGAACTGTGATGAAAAATAACATTACAGCCATGTTTTGTCATTCTTAACACTTGGAAAAAGATTGCCAGATACTGTTGCTGAGGATGCAGCATGGCTGTCATTGTGCAAGAGGAAATGTTTATCCAAACCTGTTTACTTTTTTCATTCTAAGCAGGAACATGTGCTATTTACCAAAAGTAAAAGTCCATTTTAGCGAGTATTTTATTTCTGACAAACATTCAAGCAAGTTTATTACAGTATAGCCAACTTACAAGGAATCAAGGGTGTATTGCTTAAAAAAAATAATAAAAAGGAAGCTTTCAGCACTGCTTGTGTACTTTCTGAAGCTTTATAGCCACTCTGGGAAGGTACATTTCTCCACAACTGACATCAAGACAGCTCCCAGGTAACACAGAATTAGTCTTAATATGTACCACTTTTCTCCATCCTTGGCTCACTTCTTCCTCTCCTGCTTCCACTGTAATGCTTTAGTGCCTTGGAGGCCAACTGGAACTGCCATGCTACAGTTGTCTGTATGTGCTAGCAACGACTTGGTGATTACCAGAATTTGTATTGASTGCAGGAGAATTGGAACATCAGCTCACAGCGTCTTCTTTGGAAATTCATGATTTTCATAAGTTTGCAAAAACTAGCAGAGAAAAAAATTATTGTTTTATAGGATTTTTTTTAAGTGTWTGCCTTCAAAAGGGATGCTGATTTAAAGTGTTTAGTCCTTCCTTTCCCTCATTTAGGAAAATATGAGATGGTTTTTGTCACTAACTTAAGGCATTATTTTGGAACAGTTCTCTTGCTAGAATTTCAGCTCAACACAGAGACACTGTCTGGACAGAAAGGTCATTAAATGATTTCTTTGAGAGCGTTCTGTGTTCTCTGGCTCCAGCCTRTGCTGGTCTGAGAGCTGACTCTCAGCTGGTGAGGCTGATGCACCATTCCTTTGAAAATTGCTACATTTCTTGAATATATGTACAGATGTTTTTATTCACATACCTAACAAAAGTGCCARGTTTGCAGCACAAACAGAATTGAGTTTGAAATAATTCCTGGTACAACTGCGATTCAAAATGAGTAACACTGCACAGTGTTATTTGAATAGTAATTGCTCCCACAGAGGCAGTAGTTTTGGAACTGTATTATTAGCAAGAAAGCTTGAGTATATGTTTTACAGTATATGTTTGCAATATACTTTAAAAATTTTGCTGTTTCACTATTTTTTACCCTGCGTAAAGTATGGTTGAGATGTGCATGAATTGTGAAGCAGTATTCTGGGYGGTTTTAAGAGGGTTTTGTGGAAGTGAGTTTGATGTTAATAAAGCAACCACAGATTTTGTTTGTTTGTTTAATGCAAATGTTTTATGTGTGTGCCCTATGGGGAAATAAAGAGAAAAAAAAGGTACAAACTGTATAAATGAAGCAGTACATGAAACAAAAATTAACTCAAGTCTACATCCACTTTGGTGAAGAAACCTGACTATTTGCAAATATTATGCTATTATCTGCTTGGGTTTCTTGGTGAACAACTTGCAATAATTTTAGGTACTCGGTTATACATAACATCCTCAGGACAGGATATCTRGGATATTTGGATATTAGGATATTAGACTCTGCAGTCCTGTATAAGAAAAGGCTGTCATMTACTCATTAAAAGCAGATCCCAAAGATACAGATACTGCTGCTGTTCAGTTGACCCATAACAAGTGACAGAAAAAATGTTGCCTCTCCATGAAGATTTTAAGCAACACTGTACTTTGGGAGCTTGCTAGTGAAATAAGCCACTCAGTTGGGAATGGACTGCTGGAGAAGAGCACACGACAGATCTTGCTTATCCCAGCTACTGAGGGAATGTTCTGGCACTCCGATTCCAGCAGTGCCAGCATCATGGTCCAGCTGGTGGGAGGCCAAGTCTCTTCTCAAATCTTTGCATCCACTTTGCTTGGATATTAGTTTAGACACAGTTGTAAGTTTGTCTCCAACGGTTTCTGGGAGAGAAAGAGGCAGGCATATTCAGCCTTTTAGTTCTTACTTTCAGAACTGCTCTTAATTGTTTAAGATGTAAACATATGAAAGTTGATTGAGCTCCCCTTTGTGGCCATCTTTCCTTGGAAGTAAATATTATCTCCATATTTCTATCCACGCTTTCCAAAAAAAAAGTCTGTTGGGTTGATTTTCACATAAGGCAACCTGGCAAGAGAAGATTTTTGATGTCAGGAAGGAACAACCAGCACTACAGGCTGGGGACCTCAAATTCAAGTACACACTTATGTCTGTTCAACAGTTTGTCTACATACGGGGACAGGCTCTGCAGCTATGTGTGGAAAGTGCCTGAATGATTTCTGCATGGCAAAAGCAGATCACATCTACTTTGAAACAGGGTCTTTTTTCCTTGCATAAGTTTGTTGGGGGAGTGAGAGAGGGCRTGCAGGAATATCTACAGCTTCAGTATCTAAAGTACCTGACAGATTTCAGCACCCCAAAGGGAGAAAGGAGGGGAAGTTGTGCTGCAAAACTCCAGACATTTTTCCAAAGGTTTTTCTAATTGGTTTGTCATGCCTTGCTGTTATTTTTGAGTTCTGATGGCACCCTTCAGCTCAAAACTGGATCAAAGTAATGGGCAAAGCCAGACAAACACTGGTTAACAAGGATAACRTGGGGGGCAGGGGTAGAACCTCTCATAAGTTTTGTCAGCAAGTGATCTAAATTAGTCCATTTTGACTCTGCCTATAGTCAGTGTAAATGTGTTGAAGGTGATTCGTCCCATCCTAGGATAAATATTGACTTTCGATGAGTCAATATTTTTGACTCACTTTTATTGAGTATAGAGGGAAACAGCATTGATTAGATGCTAAAGAGTWAAAGACTCGACATGAGCAAAATATAGCCCATCCATAATTGTAACAAGAGGGACTTTTATGTCTTTATTAGATAAAGCTTTTTAAATAGTAGTACTGTGGGAATCCATTGACCTCATAGAGATGCAGACAAATTTTTTCCTGCAGATGACAAAATTGTTTGTTTAAGCTAGATCTTTATTTACATAATCACTAATATGCAAGTTAGGCTTTAATTAATTGTTCCATTATGCAGGCTGACTATTCTAAGTGATATTGCCACAAGTCTGATTTGCTTTGTCCAGAAAGAAAAGAATGCTCTCTTTGAATGCAGGGAAGTATAAAGACTTCAATGATCAGGAGAATGCATGAGTGTATCACTCAAAGAGCTTTAAATCAGATAGCATGTAAAGTGACTGACAGCTCCTACTCCTAAGCAAGGTATCTTTAAGCTATGAAGAATTTGGAATGGAATGACTGATACTGACAGGCGTGTTTTGTCCCCATCCTTTGATTTCAAAGTGTTGCAAGTCAGAATTGATGAGGACCCCTCTGAAGTAAAGAGAAGAACTAAGTTCAGAGCTGCTCTATGTGCAGGTCAGAGATAGAAGTGAACTGTGTTAGGGAGCTGCGAGTGATTGCTTCATAATTTGAGAAAGGTAGTGAAAAGAGTTTTTAACCTGAATCCACATGGAAAAGTGAATAGAACTAAGATAATTACAAAAACTACTGACAATTGCCCTTGAAAAAAGAAACTAAAAAGAGCAGAAAGTAGACACAACTGTCTATTGTCTGTTCGTGAGAAAAGAAACCCCAATACGCACAGTAGATGAGCAACAAACATTAACACACACAAAYCTGTCTTCAGAGAGGCGTAGAGAAGACCAAGACAAACTCTTCTCAGGAATGCAAAATTAACTTACAATATGCGATGAACACCACCCAAAACGTGAAAATTCTGGTTATATACCAGGATTATATTTTATTCACCAAGAACCTGGTCAAATAGTGGAACAGGGTCTCAGAGAGGCTTYACAGTCTCTATCTTGGGAGATACTCCAAAGTCAATTGGAAAATGCCCTGAGTAACCTTTGCTAACTGTTCCTGTTTTGTGTAGGGATTGGATTAGATGACCTCTGGAGGTCCTTTCAAACCTAAATTATTGGATGAACCTAGAAAAAAATGCATGAACACTTACTAAAGATTTGGGAGATCTGCCTTTGCTGGGTTTAACAAAGCACAGTTATTGAAAAAATGTCAGCTCCCTGAAAGAAAGACAGGAGGGCTCTGAGCTCATCTRTCTCATGTCTGGTTTTTATTAAAGATTCCCAGTTGCTAGAATATTAATAAATTCAAAAGGGATTTTTGTTTCAGAAAATTCCAAAACAAAAATGTTTGGAAATAATCTCAAATTAAAGGTTTGGAGTAGGGCCCTGAAAAGAGTTTACATTTGGTTTGAATCAYGGAAAAAGATGTGAGTCAACCTTTGCTAAAAAGAAAAGCTGAAAAAATCCATTTTTTGAAAAAAAAAGCGCTTAACTTTTTCTATATGAGCACAGGACACAATTTCAGCAAATTATTTAGGTGTGTTTATATTTTGGAAGAATGGGGGTTTTTTTACAACATATCACTGAGCCAAAGAAGCTGTATTTGCAGCAAGAGCAGAGCAGAAGGAGGTGGAGAGAAGGAAGCAGCTGGTTGAGAGGCTTGGAGATAGTCTTCCCTCCTTACTTACCCATCTGGGAACTATCCTTGGGCGATGAAATGTCCCTTTAGGCTCTTTTTTATCAAACAGTACCAGTAGGTCTGCAAATGCACATTGGAGGACACAAGAGCCAGCCAAGAGGCCTCTGCTTGGAGTAGGGAGGAAGAGGAGGACCATGGACTACTGAGAGCGCCCATACTGGTCCATCTGAGAGCAGCTCTGGAGGCACCGCAGTCAGAGGGACCAGCAATGTCGGGTCCTAGAAAATGCTGTCAACTGGAGAGGTACCAGGAGGGGATCAGTAGCACTAGAACCTCAAGCAAAACAGGATGTTCAGGGAACAAGGAAAAGTGTCTGAATGCCTGAAAGAAGTTTCCTGGCCCCTGCTCTGGTCAGCACTAGGGATCTAAGGCATCCCACCTATTTGGTGATCAGACAARCTAATCAAGGAACTGGGTCCAATATTAGGGAAATAATGTCCAGAAGCCAGGTATAAAAAACAGGGAATGGGGAGAATATATAGGAGATAAAGGAGGATGACGCAGACAAAATTGACAAGCAGGCATGACAGAATCATTTTTGAGAAGAAGGTAGAAACAAACTCATCGGAAACACGGAGAAAAGAAACARCAGCCCAGGAAACAGGGAAACACATGCAAAGCAGAAATTGATGCAAAAATGCACCAGTGGGATTAGAAAGAGGTAGCTCGAAGCAAATTGAGACTGTAACACTCTTCACACTCCCTGCCAGCTGGACATCTGTCTGTTTTCCTGAGGGGCAAAAGAGACGATGGTTGTGACGGGTGATAATTTTGTATGTACACAGAGGGTTTTCATCTTGAGAAGAAAAAAGGTCTCTGTCCTTATGTTTTAGGTTTTCTGTTTAATTACACCTAATGGCATCTTCCTCAGTGCATTACACACCAGAGCAGCTGTCACCAAAACAGGATCTTTCTACTCTGAGAGTCTAATGACCTATCATTTTTGCTTGACAGTGGGAGAAGCATTGAGTTGCTGTGAACTACTTACGATTGTACCCAGTAACTTCTTTCTGCCTTCTGACCTCCCAGTGAAAATGGAAAAGTTGCACACAGTTTTTTAAGAGAGAGATTTTTCCAAACTTGTCTGCAACATCCTTCTTGATACAACACTGCTTTTTCRGCAGCCTGACTTCTGAGATTAGGGTGAAGAATTGATTACTGGTCCTTTCTATTATGAAATCCTGCTTCCTCTGCCTTCATTATGAGCGAGAGAAAGGGCGAATAAACTCACTTAGCTTTTCTGAAGTATAATAAGAAAGACTAAGAAATTTATTTTACCAGAATTAAGGTCTACAGTCAATCTTGAAAGAAGTCCTGCTCACCTGGTGTCATGTCATCCCTGGAAGTGTTCAAGGCCAGGTTAGATGGGGCCCTGAGAAAATTGATCTAGTGGGTGGCATCTGTGTCCATCATAAGACAGATCAAACAAGATGACCTTCAAGGTCCCTTCCAACCCAAATCATTCCGTGATTTCTATGATTTCTGTGGCAAAGACAACTGAAGGACTGTTACTTGTACAAATGCCAAGCAGCAAGATCATCATCTGCATAAGAGTTTTGCTACCCCTAACAGGAATACTGCAGTGAGTTCTACTTTGAAAATCATCTTGAAAATTTCAGACAAGTTAAACCAATTCCAAATCAGAGGCTGTACCTTATGGGTGCACTCTATTTTTCCAAYACTTTCTACATTTGTAGAACAATGGCACATGAACTGTCAACTGAGACGAGAAATATTCAATTAGGCAGTAAGATGCAAAACTTATTTCATCTATAAGATTCAATAGCCTTTGGATCCTAACTAAGCGGAGTGTAAATCACAAATGTCTGCCTTTAGCTCGAGAAGAAATGTCTTTCTAAAATCTTTGAGCTAATTGAATTGCAGGCTGTAGCAAATGAAAAAAAAATATTATTATCATTCTGGGATTTGTGTGCTTCAGATAGCACATTAGACGACTGTATTAGTTTCTTTCAGCCTTGTCATCCTGGTGTTGTTTAGATTTTCAGATGAAGTTTGAGAGTGAGCTCATGAACAAAATGAGACTTGTCCATTTTGGATGCTGTTTTCATGCTGCAAGCAAGACCTCAGACAAGTTGGCTCCTCTACATTACGCCCCACATGTCAAAACATGTCCAGTATGTCTGCAGACCCTCAGATCTCCTTCAATACATTGCTGCTAGACCCTCTACAAGGTAAGGAGAGAAGGAGCAAGTGGCCACTCTCTCATCTGATAAATTGCTATAGTCTTTGCAGCTAAAAGGAAGCTTGTAGGATTTTTTTTCAAGGATCACTAGCTGTTAGCAAAACTTGATAAACTGTTARGTCTGCCACATAATTACAGCACAGATATGTTACATCATAAATTTTTTTCAGTGAATTCCTAGAGCTGTGTGTAACACAAGGCAGATTTGTCCCTGGATCCTTCTCTTCCGTGTCCCTGGATTCTTCTCCTTTCTTTGCCCATGAAATCATAAGACGAAAATATGATGACTTACGCAGTGTTTCTGGAGAGTCACAGTTGTGATGCCTGTTTAATGCAGTGTCACTGATGTCATCTTCCCTGCATGAGTAGCATTTTGTAAGTGTGWTGCTCTGAAGAAATAAAGTACTACAGAAATGYTAATTAATAATAAAATATTTTTTCATTCTTATCATGAAACCCCATTTTTTCCAGTCTTTAATCACTATATATGCATGTTTCTGCTGTAATTTAGGGAAGAAATTAAGCATAGMTTTAACTAAAAAAAATGGGGGTTTTTGTCATTGTATCTTGCATTTCAAGTTGAGAACTGGTTTGAAAGCTTCTTCATTTTGGTCTGTATATTTAACCTTAATGTTCAGTTATGGCTTGTTGATAAAATGCAGTAATTAAAAGGGTTATGAGACAGGTGGAGTCAGTGGAGAACCTGAAGAGAAGTCCAAGTGCAAGCATTATGATTCCAGGGGTTAATCACTCCTTTTAGGATGTTTGATTTCTGTGAAATTCAATATGYGTTTTTATGCTGGCAGCTGAGAAATAACATTAAACTTCCAGAAACTGTCTGCATAGAACAGATCTAACTATCATTATAATTTCAATAGTCCCTTGTGTCCTTTTTTTTCTGAGATGTTTAGCTGCTTATGACACATAATTGATTAACATCAGACCAGGGATACCCTTGGAACGGAACATTATGGGGTTTATATCACAGTATTGAACTCAAATCTCCCTGGGRGATCTTTTCCTGTGGTCTGAAGACCTCCCTAGGCATGCTGTTGCTAGACTGAGTGATGAGTGAGCTGCTAATTTAAGAACTCAGCATGGAACTCAGTTCTTATTGAACAACTCAGCATGGAAAACCTTGCAGAGGGTGGAAGCAAGGACAGTAGCCTGGGAGGAATACAGAGAAATTGTCCAAGTAACCAGGGATCAAGTTAGGAAAGCTGAAGCCTGGATAGAATGAAATCTGACCAGAAATGTCAAAGACAACATGAAAAGCTTCAGTATGTATAGGTACGTGGGTGATAAAATGAAGACTAGGGAAAATGGAGGCCTCCGCTGGAAGGAAACGGGAGACGTGGTCACCTGGGACATGGAGAAGGCTGAGGTACTCAGCAGTATSGGAACCAGTGCTGTTTAATATCTTTGTTGGCAACTTGGACGGGGGATCAAGGGCACCCCGAGCAAGTTTGCTGACAACACCAAGCTGTGTGGTGCACTTGACATGCCGGAGGGAAGAGATGCCTTCCACAGGGCCCTGGACACACTTGAGAGAGGGGCCACGACAATTAACATATAGACCAAAAATTATTGTCGCCATGTTCATCCACCTGTATGTTTTAATTTGCCCTTTTTATTCTTTCTCCTTACCTTCTACTTTCCACCATATAAAACTGGGGCATGAAAAATGCCTTTATTGGAAGGGAAAAGCAACAAAATTTCCTATGCTAAATTTGGGGGAGAGTCCGATGCATGTTTTCTCTCTCGGGAATTTTCATGGATAGCTGCAAATGACAAATTTTCAAGACCATGTTCGCTTGTGTTTTTACTGATCCTTCCTTCCCCTGGCTCTTACAAAGATTATTCCCATGTGTACCTGCACTTCGACCGTGAAAATCCTCACAAAGATCCCTGGAAATGTGAAGGTGTCAAGGTCTGCTCAGAGCTAGGTGGAAGAACATTCATACTCAATGACAGGCTTCGTTTTTTCTTCACTGAAACAGGTTTTGTCATTTGCTTCTGACACAATGAGGTAACAAAAAAATAGTGTTCCTTTCCCAATTGTTTCCTAACAAGTTTGAGATGTATTTATTATTCTTTCATTTTTCTACCATCCTTTTAGCCTTTCCTTTTGCAGAATCTAATTTTGGAACACAAAACTTGACAGCACCCTACTCATGACATGTAAAAGTCAACATTTCCAGAAGTAATTATATTCCAAATGATAAGTTAAAAAGCCCTAACTTCCCTTTAAGGAGATGTCTTCGCTATGTGTTTAGCAGTAAATCACTAAACCCAGTCCATTTCAATATATGAGGCAGCAAATCAAGAACTTAGTCTCTGAATATCTGAAAAACCTTCTGTCTCTGATTCAGATACATTTTACATTCAAGTCTTTAGCCCCAGAAGTCCACAGTTCATCTCCCAGGAGATAAAATTCACCTCCTCAAGGAGCACTGAGTGCTCAGTTCTGAATTTGAACTGCTCAGGGTCTCTACTGTTTGTAAGAGATTCATAAGCCAGGATGAATTTTGTAATCCTTTGCTCAGTCAGGGCTCTGTGTCTGATCCCTGGCTAACGTAAATCATTCGCAGCTAATATTTTAGGAATACAGATCAAGAAAAACTAGGACGTTTGTTGGTCAGGATACAGCCACTACCAATGGAGCTGCCAACAGCGGTCAAAACTGAAATGTGTACATTCAAAACATATTCTAAATTTGCTATTATTTTAAACATGACATGGTCACCTTTTTTCAAGTCAGTTCTTAACTAGTCACCAAACCACTCCTCATCAGGGATTAGTTCAGTAGACAGTTAAAGTAAGCTTCAGATCCCAAGCTTTATCCATTTTTATACTTAAAAAGACTAAAATAATACTGCAATAATTTTTCTATAGGGAAAAATCTCATTTGGTGGATGTAAGTCACAAATGATTTCACAGTTTTTGTTCAAACTTTAAAAAGAAAATGCAGCTTCAGGCACGACTTAATCAGAGGGAAATTTTACTTGAAAGAGGAGTGAATTTATTGAAATATATCGGTTAGAATGTAACAGAGGCAGCACTGGTGCTGACTGATATGCTTTGTTAAACAATTTCATTAAGTCAAGGTCTCAAGCATAATATTTCATAAGGATGCTGAATTTGTTGCAAATTCAATAGTCATCTTTTGTGTAATACATTCAACTTTTCCCAAAGAAACAGTCACAGAATAGAATTACTAGAAAGTTTCTTTAAATCTTACCAGGGAAAGAAACTGTTCTAAACTTAATTGTTGAAAAATATTTTGTATTAGGAATAATGCCCTGAAGACCATGCACAGAGCATAAAGGAAGGAAGGGTTAAATTGAACGTGAAAAACTCACTATTAAAAGAAGTACACAGTCATTTTGTACCTTGCTTAACTGTCATTTACACCAAATATCAAACTTTCCAATTTCATTAGAGTAAAGGAATCATTGTTAAATAATGGTATCCAGGGAAACAAATCAACTTAGACATGACACTAATTACCTGATGTCTCTGGAGGTAATGTCCATACTCCCAGCATAGTGGTCAGAGACCTCAAGCCAGCTGACTCCTCTGAAAGAAAATCTTGCATAACTCTACACCAGCCCACAAAGTTTTCATTCTGAAGAAAATAAAAGATTGAGTGTGATAAAACACCCAGTCTGGGAGAACCTGTTGTTTAATAATACATGAAGATGAACCTCTTAAGGACAGTTTAATTTCCCCTAATTCTAGCTGTCTGAAATTCAGGTGCAAGCCTAATGAAGAATTCCTCTATCGCCAGAGGAAAAAGTTCAGTGTCTCAGTCAGCAGTTTAACCCATCACAAGTTTGTTGTCAGAACTCTCACAGAGGGGAATTCACTGCCAAAAGAGTGGGATTTGGATTACATATTCAAGCAGGATGGTACAGAGGAATAAGCTTTTTCAAAACTGCTCTGCAGACGGATTTAGGAATTGAATAACATCATTTCTAAACAAACACCTGGTTTTTAAAAATTTCCATGGAAAAATGAAAAAATATGCTATTTAACAAAAAGGAATTTGGGAAGCAATTGGAAATGAAATTAAATGGTCACAAGTTTTTGAACATTAGTGTCCAATTCTATTCAAATGCTGGATAAATGCAACCAGTATGTCTCTCCAGTGACTTTAGAAATGCAGAATTGGAATCCAACCATCCTTAGCACAATATAAAAGCTATCCAGTCCCAAAAGATCTGAGAAGCATCCTCACCAACCTGTTTCCCTCTGCTTTTACAGATACAAGAAATCACAAGAAACTTCAGCTCTTTGAAGAAAAGTGCAGTTATACTTGCTGCATTGCAGTGCTGCCAGRTATGTAAGGGCTGGCATGGATAATTTTGAGGAACATCTGTAATAGACACACCAGGGAAGCAGAATCGCTTATCCTGGGTTTAATTCCTTACTCTAGCACTATGCTTCAATACCTTGTTTCCCAATTACAAGATGAGTATAGATATATCACCACAGACTGGCAATGCCTCATAGGGGCATTTCTTGTGAGTTGTAACTAAGCAGCTTCTGAGAAATATATCGTTATAGTATCAAGGATGCTGATATAGGAAAGCAAAACACCTCTGTGAAGCACCAGGGAACCAAAAACTTGAATGTCTTATAYACTTATTAACAACAGGTCTTAAAACCACAAAATGTCTGTTTTCCAAAGATAATTCATATTCATAGCACATGTCCAGTCATTTTCACTTTATCCCATGTAAAACAAAAGATTTTGAATGTAAGAGAAATGTATTATACACRCATTGCTCTAAAGCAATCGGAAACCAGACATCAGGGTCCATCTAATTTGTTAAGAAAACTATTTGTTACCTATTGGTGTGAAAATCATGTTTACTGCTTTTATTGCCTGAGGCAAAACACAAAAATTCAAAGTTAATTTTCTTTCATAAATAAAACATTACAAAACTCTTCATTAAACTATACTTTGAGCACAGGCTCAAGTGTTGGTGCATGGATGCCATCTACTGGGTAGGACTTAATTGTAGAAACTTGGAGGGTCTTACTCTCTGCCAAACATTCCTGCAATCCAACTGACTGTGTATATATTCCAGAATTATGAATACATTCTGTTTAATGTACTTTTTTTTTTTTTCCACTTTCTGGGATGAAGCATACAGAGCTATTTTTCTCTGTCTTCAAAAAGTATCGCTGCTATTAAATATGCGGTACTTAAGGAAACACAAGCTCTCCCTTTTAGCAATGTACTGTCGCTAGCAAAGGAACCTGAATAATAATTGCAGCACAAAAAGAAACAAACACATGAATGCTTGAGAAGATTAATATGTGAGGCCATTATTTTAAAGAGCAGCTCAGTAAATTGTATTTATAAATGTAGTCGGTGTGATTTATAAGGCATGRAACTGAGGACTGATCTGAATTCCCTGTTAAGATGCACATTGTGTTTACATAGTCTGTGAGTCAGCAAAGCTCCTGAACATTTGGGCAATTTTAAGGAACCAATAATTCCACTGATTTGCACCACATTCCTCATCTGCTAAAGGCAAAATGCAGGTGAGAAACTTCATGCTCTGAATAATTGGAACTCTATATAATAAGGCAGAACAGTTAACTTTAATGCCAAACTATTCAGCAATACTAACTTGCATGGGTTATTCTAGGAGATTATCCCCAAGAAATAGTCATTTATGGCTTTTAAATGGGACAGCACAAACAGAAAGATGTTTACAGCCAGCATAGGGCAGGGATGTTTGCCACAGCCCACTTCTTCGGATTGGTCCAATCTACCCCCTCACACAGAGAACAGAGCCCATGGACTGCAGAGTGTGTCTGTGTCCTATGAGTATAAATATTTGGTCATCAAGCAGAATAAAGATCTGTGTATGTGAAATAGTAAGCACTTTTGCTAAGATGTCTTCAGCCCTCCAGTGAGAGAATGGGATCTTGAAACCATCCACAAGGCCCTTAATCACCGAATCCAATCAAGGTCCGAAGGTCAAGTAGTCTTTTCCTCTGGAGCTGAAAGGAAATAGTGAGTTGAATTTCTGGCTGAGTGAAACCAAGTAATTCTCTAAAGGGAGACTGACATAGCCTTGCCAATATTGAGCAAAGCTGAAAGAAAGAAGAAAGATAAGATATTGGACCTCAAAAAGAAGAGAAACCCTGAGATCACACAGCACGGAGAAAAATCTGAGATGGACAAAAACACTCAGGCTGGTTTTATACAGAGTAAATCTTTGTCTGACAAGCCCACCTGTACCTTTTCAAGGATATAACAGAAAGCAGACAAGGATAACATGCTGGAGGTAATCTAATTTGATTAGAGAGAGTCATTTGATGAAGAACTACACACTAGGATGATAAGCACAGAAAATCTCATGCACCATCCTTGAATGTTTAGAGGAGAGTAGGTCTATTTTAGCACAGGGTTAGGGTCCAAGGGGGAATGAGGCAGCAAGTGAAACAACCTTCTTCCAGATAAATCACCATAAATAAAGGCAATGAAAGAAAAAAATAGATCTTTTAAAGGAAATGTGTTCTATGCAGTATAGAAGTCCACAAAAGCGACAGGGAACCAGCTAATATTCAGATGTCTGCATTTGCATACCCATTCTAGAAGAATGTATTCCAAATACGTTCTGAGTTTCATCATGAGAATCCATGCAGTCCTAAAAGATCTGTACTTTTAAGAGGAGATATATGCTCTAATATGAGCATGAAATTGTTATGAGACCTGATAATGTAATACATTAAACTTCTATGTGCTTAGGTATCAGTATCATCAATGTGGAAAGAAAAATTGCCTAAATGATTGAATGATCGAAAAAAGTGTACCCCAAGGTGCTGAATGAATATATTACAGCATGAAGAAATCAAAAAATACGTATTTACTTACAAAATTGTGCAGTACAGAATTTATTTACAGAACTAGCAAAACATTTAAGGCTGAGGTGAAATATGATTAAATAGCAACTTCTGAAACAATGTTGGAGTCAAACTCTAGAATTAATATTAAATAAGAGAAAAGGTTACCAAATGTTGTTCACAATGAAGGAGAGAACACTTTCCTCAGGGCAAGCACCACTGGCAATAAACAATTTTGGAATTTGAAAAAAATGTGGAGTTGAACACTCCATGTTTTTCTAAGCCTTAGCAGGAATTTCTTGGCCTTGCCATAACAGTAAAGGCACCTTTCTCACTCTACAAGATAAAAGCACTCAAAATGGCACTTAGTTTTCCATTTTGAGTCCAATCAGAAAATGTGAGAGAGAGAAAAAAATTTTTCTGATTCTCTCATCCGTGAGTCATCGGTAAATGGTAACTCACAGGGAAAGCATGTTCTTCCATATTTCTTACACATGTTTTTCTACTAGTGATAATTCAACCAAGTCTGGCAAAATGGGTTTTCCTCAAAATGGGTTGCTGGGTCAATCTAATAAGCGGCAACTTTACTGATGATTTCTGTAGTTCCATTTACTGGATTTCAAAATATAATAAAATTGAACTCTGGGACTTTTAAACTCACAAAACAAAATCATTTCCCAGCAGTCTAGAACAAAAAAAATCTTATAAGCCAGTCTACTCCATGATCATAAAAATCCACAAACTCTTTGTTTCAGTATAAACATTTGCACCATCCCACACATAACCAGTTGCCAATAAGAGATATCTCCTTTCTAATCACTACCAAAACATTTAAAAATAAAAAAACCGATGCAGTCTACTTCTGTCTTAGATGCCTTTCTCATAGCAGCAGAGGCTCTTGGGAAATTCATCCGTGTGAAAGACCAGCTTGCAGCTTTTTCTCTTTGTTTCTTTTGAGACTTAAACATCTGCTCATCTTTCTAACATCTTTCTTAAAGGCTACTGGCAAAGAAAGGCAGGTAGATTTGTACTCTTTTGCACTAATGCTGTGGCTAGGGTGAGCTTGCTCCACCTTTGTCTTTAGTATTTTCTAGTTAGGAGGTGTCTTCCAAATCTTATCCTCTGAGAAGTGCATTAGAAAAAAAATAAGTGAGGAGGATTGGCACAGCTTTAATTTTGTTTTAGTGCATCTATTTCTTTACCTTAAAAAACAAGGCATGTAAGATGGCTGACAAGAGTAGCTGATTTAAAAGCACTTGTAAATATTCTGTAGTATAGGCACTGCAAAGCTTTCGTCTTTACCAAATATTTTATTAAACATTTTAACAGGCCTGTTTCACTTGTACTGCGTAAATAAAGTGGTATTTTATGTGCTGCTATAAGTAATGGGGCATATGTATTCTGTAACTAGATAGAGTCCCCTTGGGGAAATACCAGGTAGCTTCATAGTAATCACATTTCCCTCAGAGTACTTGGTAATTACTAATTATTCTTAATGAGATCAAAAGTAATTGCTATGTAACCTTCAACCATGGTTTAGACATTGAGAAATAATGTACGTCATCATAATTTACTCTTTAATTGCAACTATCTTGCTATTGCATGCATTTTACCATATAGCTGGTTGCTCTGTAGTTACCAAGCAAACAAAAAGTCATCTGGTCATATTTATGTCTATATTTAAATATATGGCCATATTTATATTTATCCTTCTCTACAAGCAGCTGCAGGATAACCAAAGCTCACTGCCAGATTTCCTGTAGTGGAACATTTGTGTTTGCGATTCTTCTGTTTGTAATCCCCTGAACAGCTGAGACCCACAGCCTTCAACAATCAAGTCATGAGGGTGCTGAGGCACTGGAATAGCTTGCCCAGAAAAGTCTGTGGATGTCCTAACCCTGGGAGTTTTTAAGGCCAGGATGGATGGAACTCTGAGCAGTCTGGTCTCATGGCAGGGAGGAGGGTGGGGGGTTCAAACTAGGTGGTCCTTAAGGTCCCTTCCAACCCAAACCAATCTGTGTTTGTATGAGCACGTGTTATACATCTACTCAGGTGCCCTGGTACAATGGGAAACTCTTGTTATCTCTACTGGGAGCTATATGACAACTTACATTTTCTTGTTTGGCAAAGAGATGCAAGCTACTGTAGTGTCTCACTTGATTTCTCATGGCACAGATATCATAGAATCTTAGCATAATAGAATACCCTGAGTTGGAAGGAACCTGCAAGGATCCTTGAAGTCCAGCTCGTGGCCCTGCACACGACAACACCAAGAGCCACCCTGTGTGCCTGAGAGCATTGTCCAAACACTTCTCAAACTCTGTCAGGCTTGGGTCTGTGATCATTTCCCTGAGGAACCTGTTTCAGTGCCCAGCCACCCTGTGGTGGTTTACGATCTGAGTTTGCATCTTCCCCATGTACAATGTGGTCTTCTACATGCTGCTTATCCTACTTTTCTGAGAGCTTTGAAAACCACCCTCCTTAATTTTTATAACATCCTTTCTCTTGGCTTTGATGCTTTATCTGAGCCTTTAACCCCTTACTTCTTAGTTATCTCTAACCTTCTCCATTCCTCAGATTCCTCTAAGCAATTTTTTTTATTCCAGTCCTTCCATAATTCCTATTTAACACACCCACCAAATCTCTTGTATAACGGAAGGTCAGCTCTCCTACCTCTGGTGTCCAAAGGTCTTGGTCACACATCTTCCTCTGATGTTCTTTTTCCCTGAATCACAAGTAACTAGTAGAAAAGACTCTCTCCATCAAAACCTGAAAAGCCATTATGGTGCTTACATTCAGAGCAAACCTGTAGTTCACACAGTGGTACTAGAAACAGACGAAACTGAATTTGCACAATCAATTTATATTTTATTTTCCTTTACACAATGAAGGTGGGGGGCAATTTTAGAAACCATCTGCCTGTCCTGGTCTATATTTTAAAGCAGAAGATCTCTGGAAAATGGACTGTTATCTATGACATTCCTCTACAAATCAATAAAACTTTGATAGCAAAAAAAGATCTAACCCAAATGTAGATTCTTCATAGCCCTATGTTGATTTGATCATTCTTATTATTATCAGGCAGTATCATTGTCATGCACATGAATACAACACAAGGTGCTCAACAGAGATCACATAACAAAATCATTTGAGATATTTTCTTCTTGTTTTTCTCTTTCATTTTCTCTTCTGAACTCAGTTATGTATTTATTTTCTACAATCTGCTAAATTTCAAGGAGTTGCTTTGATCTATGTATATCTACATATATTTTCCCACTGCTACTGTTTTATTATTAGCTTTGTACGCTTTCATGTGTCTTTATCTATCAACCCTATTACCAAAGATGCTACTGGAGAAACTCTCTAGACAAAATAAATATCAGTCATTAGATTCACAGGGAGTGTTCAGGACAGGAGAACCCTGGGAAAGACAAAATTCTGTTTCATCTTCTTCCAAATACATGTTTAAAATAGGTCAGCTGAAATCATCTAGAGGTGATTATCTTTCCCAGGGAACTTCAGAGGGAATCAGGAAATTAATTTAGGCTGGATAGTTAACTTTCAGACAGTTATACTTGGGAGAGAGGGGAAAGCCATTTATTTTACCTGAGAGAAGGCAGGTATCCCTCAAAAGCCATAATGATAAACATTACTCTAATGTTTGGCTCAAGAAGTGTCTCTGTCTCAGAATCTTTAAAATGGAAGGAAAATGCTGTTTTGGAAAACAATAACTGCATATTGCAGTTTTACAGAGCTTGAATGGGCTGAAGAAGTGAGCTTTAGGGTTGCCCGGGAGGGGAGGAATTGTGGTTCACAATGTGAATCCCAGAACACACCTGGTCTCATGATGTCCTATAACAGTCCAGGGCCACTGCATTGCTTTCCACTTGAAAGAGCAGGCTTCATCAGAAATAAGCAAAATTACTTATTTTCTGCATAARCCACCTAACAGTAGGACTGGGCAAACAGTCTTTGCATGCAAATCAATTGCAGTCAGATTTCATGCAGTAAGGAAATCCCAGCACATCCAAAGCCTTCACTTCTGTAATCTCCTGGAGTGTTTTGAATCAGTTTATGGCAGCTTCACACAGTTTTCATGACATTAACTGCTGTAATGTGAACTAAAGCTGTTACAGGAATGACCACACCAAATCACCTGAGGGTAAGAATATAATATTCGGAGGAGTGTTGCAGACATAAAGAGMTCTGACCTACAGCTGCCCAGCTGTTTCTTTGAGAAAATTATCCCCCTCCATAATGTTATGAGCCCTGGTACCTCATCCCCTTGGCTGTTGAGGCACGCTGCTTGGATATTAAAGAAATGTCTTTCTTTGAGATCTGCAGAATGAACGAGGGAAAACTTTCCTTTTTCATTCTTCTTTCAAAGAGGAAAAAATCGGATGTTTCAAGAGTCTTCAGTAAAAGAATAAAATAACAGTTTAAGATATGAGAAATGCAGCTCTTACGCTATTACTTCAAACCCTCAAAATACCTGAACAAGAGGAGTATCTTACTAGGATTTTGTTTTATAAAACTTAGCTTTCTGATTCTTTACCTTAGGTTTCATTGTAGACAAGGTTYCAAATCAGTGGTCTTCTGACAGAAGGAAAGTCTGACACCATCATCTACATTTCCATTTTAGACTAACTTTAATGATCATTGGAATTATAATTTTTTTCTCTGTCGAGATGACTAATTTCTCTATTTTGAGACTCTCAAATTATATTCATGGGGTTCAATAAATGCAAGATTCTTTACCTGTGTCAAAGCAAACCCTGGTATTAATACAGGACTGGAGATGAGGGGATTGAGAGTAGCCCTGCTGAGAAGGACTTGGGGGTGCTGGTGGATGAAAAGCTGGAAATGATGCAATAATGTGTGCTCACAGCCCAGAAAGCCAACCATGTCCTGGGCTGTGTCACAAGAGGTGTGGCCAGCAGGGCGAGAGAGGGAATTCTGCCCCTCCGCTCTGCCCTTGTGACATCCCACYTGCAGTCCTGCATCCAGATCTGGGGTCCCCAGCACAGGAAGGACATGGAGCTTTTGGAGAGAGTCCAGAGGAGGGCCACAGAAATTATCACAGGGATAACACCTCTCTTCTGAAAAAAGGCTGAGAGAATTGGGGTTGTTCAGACCACAGAAGTGAAAACTTTGGGGAGAACATATTGTGGCCTTCCAATATTAAAGGGGTCTTGTAAAAAAGATGAGGACAGATTTTTTATTAGGGTCTTGTGCTGGTTTGGCTAAAATCTAGCAATATATCCTCTGAGAGAAAACCAGGTTACAACCACCCTTCCCCCCACCAGGTTCGGGAAAAAAAAGGAAATTTTCCTCGAAGGAAAGTGAAAGAAATAAAAACTATTTATTTAACAAACACACAGGAAAAGGATAATAATGCTAAATAATGAAATGAAATCTCTCGCTATAGAGAGAAACCTGGGAAGATTTCAGAGTCCTT